>JAAAKR030310364.1:32513-45324 GCA_010014985.3 Delias pasithoe
AATATACTTAAAAATTTACAGATATCAATTTTGTGTTTCAACTTTTACGGCAGTTCCATCTATCAATTGTTGTGCAACTAGTTTTAAATATTAAAAACCAATCGTGTTAAATATTTATTTTACTCCATCTCTCACTATTAAATGATACACTTCTTTTTTAATGGTTACTCGCTACAGCTACAGCTGCCTTTAAAGCTTCCTTCGCACGTGAGGGTGACCTCGCGGGCTCGCCGAGAATTAAGTTTAATTAATACACATTGTCCAAAGGGGAGGCCTATGTGCAGAAGAGAACGTCTTGCGGCTGAGATGACGATGATGATGATGAATACACATATTTTCGTATTTTCTCTACATCAAACAGATACACTTTACAAAACAGAAATAAACTTATAGATAAACACAATATTACATTTCGTTTCGGATCACTTTTACAGCTTAGTTTTTGCTAACCCTAAAAAATCCACGGTTAGGAGGAAGAAGCCTGGATGTTTTATTATACAGGTTTTGAACCCAGTACATACTCATGTTTTCTCAAAGCTTTTGAGATTTTAAATTTAAGGATAAATTGAGTGTTTGTGAGAGAAAATAAATGATTTTTTTATTATTATTAATACTTTTATTTTACAACGTGGTTCATACTTCGAAATAAATATTGAACGATCTGCATATGATTGCGTAAGTGAGGTGATAGCGCTAATTTTATTCTTAGTAAACTTTCAAGTTAACACACAATATTCGATTACAAATCAATTCGATGTCCATAGAATCCAATCGCGTACTAACCAATGTTCATGTAACGCTTATCCTGGGATAATCGAATAATCGAATTAGCACGCTTCTATCGAATTGGTATAATCGTTTCGTAGTAGATTTCCATTGCATAGTTTTGTATTCGTTTGTAATGGATTATGCATTCAATATCAATGTGTTTGTTTAGAAATTGTTATTTTGCACGTTGTTACTGGCAAACTATAAATGAAAATTTATATAAACCATTTTTTACTTTCTTTTGCAACGTATGTGTATTGGTTTTGACAATTAAAACTCAACCAACTAAAAACTAGATTATTTCATAGATTTAGTATAAAATTAAAAAAAAAACCAAATTACGAATTTAGTAGTCCAATCGAACCAGTAAAAAGTCTTGGAACATATTTTCATATATTAGAAGAATTACAGTTATTTTAGAATTTTCGATTGCTCATCATAAAATAAAATGAAATGGTTAATAATAATTATGAAATGAAATAATTTTAAACAATTTAACTTATGACAGTAAATTTAAATATAATCTTGTAAGTCCTTTTGGAATTTGACAGAATAAAATTAAAATGGAATATGTGTATCACACTTACAAATCGAAATGCCTTCCGGTATACCCTTTATTTCAAGTCACCTAATTTCCGCTCTGTCAAGGATTCATTAATAAATCATACCGAAATTATACGTCATAATACGCTACCATTGTTTATATTCGATACTATTTATAGCATATTGACCTTTATTAAGCATAACAGATGTATTAATGATATAAATGAAGTTACTTTATTGTTATAAATTATAAGATTTTACAAACTGCTGTATAATTTATTAATACATTCATCATATTCTTAAAGGAGCTATCATTAGCTTTTATGTGTTATAACAATTGTTAAGTGTGGAAAAATAACAAACAAGTGTAAATTGACTCTGAATATTTAAAATGCTTGTGATCCGTCCAATACATCTAACTAGAAAGGAACATTTATTTCAGAGCAACGGCACTACGCAGTTTTAAATTTTTAATTTCTACTTTTATAAACTACGTACATTTTACTGATGGCAAGTAAAGAGCGCTACAAAGGCTAGCTGCTACGGACACTCGTAGTCCCGTTGCACGGCTACGGCTACAGCTACGCAAGCTCAATAGGGTTTTCACACGGAGGGTTTTGTTCTTTTTTATCAGGTTGTACTGTTATTTTTAGGCAGTCTTTGTATAAATAACGCTATTTTATTTAATGCCTTGCTCTAAATGCTTTGTAATGGCTGTTTATAAAAGTTTTACAAAAACTAATTACCTAAAAGTATTAAAATATTAGTAAATTATCATAATTTAGATAGTCAGATTATTTTTATACTAAAGGTATGATTTTCAACTTCTTTTAAAAGGCATCGATACAATTGTTATTTATTATATAACCGCTAGCTCTCGGTAGTAGTATCTCTGACGTGAAAAAATGTTTTCACCAAAACTCGAGAGCAATATTTTATGAAAACCTGCAAAGTCAACATGTAGGAAACTCTACAAAAGACCGATATTTTTCTATAAATGATTTAAAATTTTTGGAATAAAGAAATCATACCTGGTTTTTATCATGCTATTCATATAGCGAAGTGAATAGATACTTTAAATGAGTAAACCGACAGATTTTTTTGTGTCTGTTCTAAAAATTTTAATATTTTTGAATATTTGAACATTTTAGTCAAACTATACTCGTATATACCTCTATATTTATAAGGTTTCCTAAAATTAGTATTTAAAGATTTCTGTCTCGCTTTTGCAGCAACAAAATATTATTAATTCTTTCCAGTATAGAAACATAAGTATCTAAGGGAGCTAGTAATTACGTTATTTATAATATATGTTTAATAAAATACAGAGTTTTATGTCTACACTTCAATAATGCTGCGGAATATAATAATTATGAAGTCTTATTAAAGATAACTTTTGTTTAGAGTAAATTAATAAATTATGATATCAAAATAGTCATGTTAATAAAAATTTGTTTATTATTTATTTTAAATAATGACAGCCCTATGAAATAGCATCTTACACGAATAATAAATGTATATTACTCTCAGCTACATAATTATGGCTACTGCACTGAGGATGTTTGCGAATTCTGTAGGTTTACGTTTATTGCGCCATCATTGAACAAAACTTCTCGAAAAGTAGGTAAAGCCGTTAAATTGTATGGTGGTTTTATTCTCTTCAAAATACATTATTTATTATGTTATGAAACAAAGAACCGTAATATACAAAACTTCAGGATTTTATGAAACTTTTATTGTAGGACTTAATTTCTAAAATGCAACTTTAATTTACAACATTTTTAGTTTATACTATTTATACTACTCAAATTTTAATTTATGTAATTTAGATATAACAAGATTAGTAAGTGAATCACTAGCTAAAATGATAAATAAAAAAAAATAATTTAACTTATTCTACTAAGAAACTACAGTTCGTGTGTAAGTACTTTAAGTAAATTTAATAAAATACAATATTTTATTTTCTTTGGAAAACGTTAATCAATTGACTGATTTTCGGAAACCAGGAATTCTGAACTAACGCATTACGTAGGTGCTTTAAGCACTTACTGCAAGCCATTCGTCTCATTAATTGAATCATACTAGAACTAATATTTTCATATATTAACAGTATAACTAGTAATTCAGTGTTAATACATTTAATTTAATTTAATCATTTGAACCTTGAAGTTTTCCAAGTAGGAGTATTAAAAATTGATGTATATTTTTTTTATTCTCGTTAATATATAAGATACCCACATACATGGCATTGCGGATACTGGCAACGATTTTTAATTTAGCCATTGGTAGCGATCTTTACGGAGTATTGAGTCATACGGGAGTGAACCAAGATTATATATCACTTATTTGAACGTACTAAAGACAATTTGTATGAATAAACCTTTATTTTATTTGTCCGTGAAATACTTTTGAATAATATTTACTTACAAATTGTAACTACCTATTTTGTTGTATCGTTTTCATTATCGTTTTGTTTTTTAAATAATGTATTTACAGTTACATTTAACGGTTTAGTTAAAAAAACACAATTTATATCCCTACACCGGACGCTTATCAAATCTATGTTAATGGAATTTATTGTGTTTTTATGTATTGTTGAAATATAGAATACAAATGACAAAATTTTCAAAATTTATATTTTATTTCGCATAAAGCTATCCTCTACGTGCTTAAAATACCTACTTTGTACTAACTTTTGACTTCACCTGTCGAATCGTAATGGACTCGATATCTGAAAAGTGAACCATTCCTGTTTAATGTTATCCTTCTTTTGGTTATAAATTGACGTATTATAACTTCGGGTTAGTGGAATATTTATTGAAGTAGGAACTTAAATCGGTAACTTAATCTGCATCTATAAGTAGTTCTCTACTATATCTACATGAATAGTATACTATTTTACTGATCAAGCAAGTAAGTAATGTCTTTCTCTTCGGTGTAATCAAAACTTTGAGTTATTTCACCGAGATTCGAAGCCAGAGCCTGCAAAAACTATCGTAGCCTCCATGATTTTGCGGCTACCACACTACCACCGACATAAATACTAAGTACTATTGAATCCATTCTAATATGCACATTTTATGCGTACATTAAAAATATTTAACTGACACAATGTAACATTTTTTATAATGATATAAGTTACATTATTTATCTTTCAAGGAAATTCTAAGCTCTGCATACCCTTGATACTCAAGCGAATTTAAAGTAAAATAATACTTGAATTACTTGAACAAAATCTAAAATTCAGAAATCCATTCAGATATTCTAAGTTCAACACGGCAGTCCTTTGGGAGAGGAGCTCATTTTGCTAGCATCCGTTCCTATACAGACTATGTAGTCCAGTAGCTAATAATATATTTACAGAGACAAATTATTTATTCATTGTTAATTTTCTAACTTGATAATACACACTACGTAAAGTATTTTACGGTACTGTAATAGTAATGACAGTGCTTATAAATTGTAATATTTTCGCATATCATTTACCATTCATCATCATCATCATGATAATCTCAGCCGCAAGGCGTCCATTGCTGGACATAGGCCTTCCTTTTAGACCTCCACTAATACCTATCCGAAGCGGCCTGCATCCAGCGTCTTCCGACGACCATTGTAAGGTCGTCTCTCCATTTTGTCGGTGGACGTGACACGCTGCGCTTGCCGGTCCATGGTCTTCACTCTAGCACTGAAAGTGAGAGAGAAGGTTTTCTATGAATTTATTTAATATCAAATGCAGATATTAATTAAATAGCTCAGTCTTTCTCTGTTAAATCTTATTCTATTGTGGTATTAAATTTTAAATTATATGGCATATTTTACAAAATATGATGAAAGAGTGGAAAAAATATAGTATACTTTTACCTATAGATATAAAAATTTTCTATAGTCATATAATTTTTATCATCTATTGTTTGTTAGGTTTTAATAATATGATATCAATTTCTTAATGTTACTTCAAACAAAATTTCAAGCTAAATTTTTAATTATTCAGATATTTGTACCTTGTTCAAAAAAATTAACCAAATAATAAAATGAGGACGTAGCGCCTAGACTATTTCTAAGTTAAATATTGGTTGTATGACGTTAGAGGTTCAGAGATGATATTAGACAAGTTTTTAACATTCCCAGTATAACAGTAATGTCTACTTATATAAAATTAGAAATTATATTTTATTAGCAGGTGCTTGCAAATTAGATAAAAGTCTGCAGAACTCCACGGTTTATTTATATATGAATGAACAAAGGCATGAAATGAAACCTAAACTACTAAGCCAAAGAAAAATGTTAGTAAAAAGAAATAGTATGTAATATACTTTTGGGGTATGGTCTCCTAAGCCATATTGTACTTTATCAATAGCTAATATTCTAAAGGTAAATTAAACGACTTTTGATGATTTAATTATAAATACATGTTTTAATGTTATAAACATAAGTGTAAGTGAAGAAATTATAGTATAATTAAAAAAAAATACATCTTTATGATAAACAAGTGTTCCTCGGGGGTTATGTGTACAAAAACATGTCATTAAGATGTATGATACGTAGGAAAAGTACAGATGTTTGTTTGAAATAAAAGATGTTTATGTAAAACAAATTGAGCGGTACATTTAATGAAGAACTCGAGTAATGTTCCCTTATCATATGTACTTACAATTTCAGCTTGTAATTACAAGAGCGCCCGCGGGGATACTGAAGCTCGTATTTAAAGTTATAGGATTTTGTTTCATTGTTTTAACCAACTTTTGGTAGTATCATCATTATCATCATTTTCTATAGAGCTTTGAAATTTTCCTGCTGATATTAAATTGGCTTAGCGCTCTTGGAAATCACCTTGTTTATCGACACCCACAAATGCTGAAAATTTAAATAAAAACAATAGGTATTATTATCGTAACGACATGACTTATAATCTTTCCATACTTAACTTATATAATTTCTTCTAAGAATTCTAGTACCTACTGCCTATATATATATATATATATATATTATACCATAAAAAATATAATTGTTATTGATATAAGTGTATTTTTGATTACGAATGCTTCCTTCCGTTTTAAAAGTTATTATACTTATATTTATATACTTTAACAAACATGTTTTTATATAGTTTTATATTTTAATATTTCCATATATTTTGAAAACAGACAACCCTAGTTGATATTTAGATAAATAATAAAATTCTGAAATAACCTAGATTATTTTTCACTATATCATTTTTACTCGATACAAAATGCTTGTAAAACCAATAAACTCTTCGAACCTAAATCTGGTACATTTTCGAAAGACTCTAGACGCCTTTGTGTATAACTTCAGAACAATATGAGGCAGACAAAGGCTGTGAAGTGAAGGGCCCTCAGCATATAAGCAACTTAGATGAAAAGCCTTCACAGGTATGTCATAAATTGTTCTAAATTGTTTCACCCAACTTCCACGTGATTATGGGCTACTTTACAATGTAAAGTAGCCTTTACTTCCTATTGTAAGGTTTATAATTAGTATTGAGTTGGTAAGTTCGTTCATTTAATACTGTTTGTAGTATTATATCAGATTCTATTATAGAGAACGATTAATATGGGTGGAGTTATAAGATTCTAATGTCAGATATTTACTGCGTAATGCGAGGGTCCGTCCGGGTACAGTTCTTTTGAAACGAATATGGCAAAGTTATCATTAAGCTAGTGGTGTCTAGTAACAAAGTTTAAGTCTTATTATTACAAAAATAAGATTATTATAAATAAAAAGATGAATAGATATATCAAATGAAAGTAAAATCTATTTTGATTACATCAGAATTCAAGCATAAAAACTACATCAAACTCAGTCCGTTTATTTATTTTGTAAAGGGGTCTTAAAGGCTAAGGGTCAGTATTTCATTTTTTCCTCGCATAAAGTGTTCGAAAATTTACTTTTTATTTATAGACCTTTGCCCATATCACAATTATTCGCGTATTTTATTACTCTTAAGTTTTAATTGTGTGTTTCTAAGCAGTCATATACTATATGTTTAAAATAATATTAATTTTCAACATAAAAAGGTGAAAGAACATACTTTTTAAGAAATAATACAAAACATTACATTGTTCTGGAGCTACATGCCTATAGATACAGATGCAGAATTGTGTATTAATTAATACACACAGATACGTTAAAATGTATTAATGTTTTTGTTAGGGATTAAAAACTATTTACTTTCTATTTGCAATCAGAAAAGTCCATTACCTCACAGTTTAGTATTAAAACCCAGTACTAGTTTTACCGTGCAAAAAAGATTATTTCATTCTTCTCGCACAGTGAGGCTGAAACAAAATGAAGAAAATAAGAATCCTTCAACACTTTTTAATAATTTTCATGATTAAACCGGTATATTTTAACTTTTAGTAAAATATTGTGCGCAAAACTTATTTATTTCGTTCGAGGGAGAGAAATACAGGCTACATTAAAAACCCTATTTAAACAGGCATTGGGTTCAAAATAGTTTTCATTGAATCAAAATATATGCAAAATATATGGCCGTGTTTCGATACATTGCTGGGGAGTTATTTCGGACAAAAAATAAAGATTGATGCTGATATCAAAAGCAATGGAATAATGTAGCTTAAATCGGTACAAAATTTAATTCACTGAATAAAAATGATTTTTTACTTAAAATGTGTTTATTAAAAGGAAGAGTAGCCTTTTTTCTGTTTTATATTTTGTTACTTTGTACCTAAAGGAGACACTACAACCTTAAAACCTGTATCATCGTATCAAACTCTGTTATAATTTAATAATTAGAAAGCCATAAATGGTAATGGTGGTTATATAGTATCAGTTTATGAAACTAAAAAGATTTAAGCGTTTTATCCTTAGTACAATTATACAATGAACAGTTAGGCAATCCTAAAAATTGTTTTAGTGTTTAATATCCTTTCATTTCGGAAGATTCGTTAACATACACTTCGTAAGTAAGAATAACCCGTGCTGCCCCACTCAAGAAGTTAACCGATATTCGAATAGCGAAAGTTACAGCACTTTACGAATCCCAACAAAATTGCAACGCGTAATAATAAGTAGTAATCTCAATCGGCTGTCAATTCCTCCTTCGACGCAATGTACACCTAAAAGGATTAGAATAGAGTTGATTATCCTGTGGTTTTGAAGTTGGTAAATCATTGCTGGCTCAGGCAGCAATTCAGCTGAGGGTCCATTTAAATTTCAAATACGCTGTTACTGAGATCAGGGTTAGAAATGAATGGAGGCGCATTAAGCACCTTGGATCGTTATCCGGTCTATAGTTTATAACGATGATTTAGCGTCTTAGAATCTGGCGTATTAATCATGGCATATATTGCTTTCATCACTTGTAGAAGCTAGGAGCAAATATTTGAATATTTAGAAGTTCTTATCACAACAATGTTTTTCATGCAGGTCTCTGAGACAAAGATGCCCTTTCCAATTTCATCAATCTTGAATAATTGATTAACAACGAATACAACAACACAATTGGCTTGTTTTTAAGCTATCCAATCCAATTTATGTATCTCTTCTAAGCAGTCCTGCAAGATTTGTTTAATTATTTTAACACAGTTGTATTGTATATATAGTATGATTCACGTACAAACGTTATTATCAGCGACAAAATAAGTTAACATATAAACGAATGTATAAATAAAATAAATGACTCTCGAGAATTAAACGTCACAGTTCAGCAAAAATATATAGATAAAACATTTTAGGTTGGCCTGTCAATATTCTACACATCACTGCTCTTGTGCTCGGACAAAATATACTTCGGCATTTTCCAATAAAATTAATATCGATTTTATGTCACAATGGGTGATGTTACTCCAGCATGTAAAAGAGTTATATAATTTTAATCAAAAAATGTTTTTGGTGATATGCGATGTTTTGTATTGATATGACTTCTTTTTGATGTGAACCTCCATGGATAAGTGAAGAGTTTTGTAATCCGTGGTAGTTTATAATTGGTGCCATTTGCTTACAGACTTAGAGAATAACTATAACAATATTAAATGTTACAATGTCCATGCATTTCAAGGTATAATCTATACTAAGTCGGTTGTGGTTCTCATAATTATATAAATGTGTAAATTATGAAGTACTCTAGGCGATAATTAAAAAGTTTACGTCAATTACGAAATTCATTATCAACCAATTTTCTGATTGCGTCAATATTACGGATAAAGAAAAAATGTATAAAAACCAACTGAACCGAACCTACAACTTATAAGTTATATCCGTAATCTTGAAATCTGGCACGAGCTAGAATTCCTTTCGGAAAGTTGAAAAGAAAATGTAACAAGCAATAAAAACGGATCACACCAGCCATTTTCTGTTACAATAACTTCCAAAGTGTCTTTCATTTAAGGCTATTATATTATAGGCTAAGAGCCCATTTTGGAAATTATACTACGATTAAACTTGAAGTGGGAGAAGCCCGTAGAAAAGCCATGCTGAAGCATATGTTCAATGCATAAATTGGACATGATAGTCCGAAGTGATACCACGGGCTCACAGGATAGTCAGCGTGAAATGCTAGTTGTACTTGAAACGGTACTTCGACGGTGTTTCGCTAAATGAGTGAGGATATCGGAGACCCTGAAAAATGTCGCTTAAGCGGCGTAAAAGTCGACAACACAACCAATGGGTGGATTATTAAGATATGTCATATTGTGTCTTATTATGTCTTTGTTTGAGTTAGCAGTTTTTCTTTCTGTTGCAAATTAATGTTTAGAATTGTGTAAATATTGTGCTTTAGAATATTACAAGATAAATTTTATATTTGTAATCTATATAGAAACGCGTACTCTTAACCTATATGATCCTGTTCAAACCGGTTCACACCGGTGCAAAGTGTTCCACAACAGATGTCGCGTGACAAATAGCGGTGCGGTGCGCAGATGATTTCGGGACGAGCATAAATCTTTAGTTGAAATGTATTAGGTGGGATAGTGGTTCGGCTTCGGAGCGGTATTAATTGGAAGGCGATCGTAATGGCCACATTAGCTCTTGGACTAATTAATAGTCGAGTCAGGAAACTGAAAGAAGAATGAAATTTTTTATACGTATTCTTGTACGCTTTTGCTTTTTGCACATAGTGGTAGGAGATACTGAATTATTTATAATTTAATGAGGTATTACATATTTGATTATATATATATATATTTGAGAAAATAGATGAGTATTTGGAAATGTTTTTTTCTTTGTAATTATAAAATCAAATGGATGAAAATATCGTTTCAAAACAATATACATGTTAATTTTTTTATACAAAGACTTAAAATGGTAGTTCTCATAAAATCCCTTTCTAGACAAAAATAAACTGACTTTCGGGTGCAGACAAATTTCGTCTATTTATAAAAATTTTCCATCAACGATCTATAACCGAAGCAGTTTTCATTTCAGGTCACTAACTCACAAAGTTTTCCAAGTTTTTCCCATTTAGAAAATCCGCTTAGAGAAAATCGTCTTAAAACATCAATTTTTCACTTTATTATATTAAATGCTTTTTCCGGCATCAAAAGAAATGATTTCAGAGTGATCTTTTTGGAAATTGTGTAAATTCATCTCAATTTTATAAAGGTGTCAACATGGGAAAGTGTTTAAAATCATGATTTAGATTGTCATAAAAATTCTTTTGTTACAAATATTATCATAACATTATTCTTGTAGTTATAGAGAAATCTCTCCTTAAACGTTGTATTGTATCTACAAGAACCGGAGATTCCACGAAGTAAGATAAAAATTAGTTTGATAATAAACTCTTACAAGTCTTCTTACACAATCTGTGTACCAATATTCAATTTTGTATTTAAACAGAATTCCTCTTAGAAGTTTTATATTAAACCCATACAATTTAGCAACTTTTGTGAAATTGATATCTGTCATAACGCAATATTATTTAGTGGGCGGTAAAACTATTCTCCTCGTTATTTTATATTCAAGGAATATAAAAAAGTGCTTATTTAATATGTATGTTTATTTGTTTCTATAGATATTTAAAATGAAACAGTTTTGGTAAAAGAGTATCATTTAACGTTTAAATTCACACCGTATGTCATTTTTTGACTATTCCGTCAGTATAGAGGTAACTCAGGGGGTACGTTTAGCAATAAAAAGGAGCTTAATAGATATTCATGAACAACAGGATAATTAGAATATTAATTATTTAAAAATATATTGTATATCGACATTAAAAAGGGGTTAGATTCTAATATATCTTAAGACACATAATTATTTTGAAAATAAAATAATACTCAATGTCAATACAATTAGTCGAGTTTCGTCTTGTGAAATATAAATACACTTTCTTTTGAAACGAGAGACCCTCTTCACAGCGAGACTTATATTTCTTGAGATTCGTCAACGTACTTTTAACTTATTTTAGCCTAATTATTAGTGGTATTAAAGTTATTAACCGATTAAAGTTTTTTTTATTATATAACGTACAACAGAACAGGTTCTTGATGCGCTTCAGAGAAAATATTTATGAGCCTCCAACCTGCAGACTCAAGCAGCTAAACACTGAAAAGGTATCATTTAACAATGACATTCTGCAAGACCATGATGTGGTCGACGAGCTGGACTAATTAGTAGATCAGTATTTAAAACTCAGCGTGGCTCTTCGAGCAGAGTTTTTATTTATTATATACCTATTTTTAAATTTTACGACACTTATACAATATCTATTTAATAACAATGCTGTTTACTTAGTCTTAGGTAATACATTTCTAAGATAACTAAGGTTATGTTGAGATTAATTAACTTAAACTAGTATGAGTTGATTTAATTACTTTAGGGATGCAATATTTCTTTTTATTTATTTTGAAGAATTCCTTTTGTTTTTGAAGAAAGAAAAACTGTGGTTTTATAATCTGTATTTTTATTTAAATAAGTAAATATCTATTAATAACTTTTAAAAACATCGATAATTAAATTAGAATTTCTATATTTTTTTCTATATATATTTAATATAATTCTAGAACATACGGTACGTCATTTATGAGTCGATAAGTAACTGACCGGAAAATAAAATTGCGGAAATTTAAAATTACGTAAGAATGCAATGACACTAATTTTCTTTTAGAAAAGGACGGGCTATTGTGCTATTGTCAAGCAACAATAGTGGCATCATCGTTCATTCCTTATACTTTCTAGACATTTAAACTTATTTGGCGTAGATGCATCAAAATCCGTGCATTGGTAATAAAATCTTTTTTGTTTCTTGGGGAGGATTCACAGTTCATGAAAAATAATTATTCTGAAAATTAAAATTATGCAACCCCAACGAGAGGCAGACGTAAGCTCACCTACCTAACTAAGCTAACCTAACTGGTATTTTGCCAATGGATACCCTTACCCCTATTGGTCCAGCGGTGTACGCTTTTAATCCATATCGGTTTGGAAATATCGCCGCAGGCAGCTGGTTCCGTAGTGGTGATGCAAAAACATCAACATAACAGTAAGTATCACATATCTTGGTATTTATATTTTACTTCAA
>JAAAKR030312537.1:2470-14167 GCA_010014985.3 Delias pasithoe
TAGTATCAGTATAAGAAATAAGTTAATAGATTTATATATTGTTTTCTTTACAAAATTAACTTTTTCACATAAGTAAATTTTGTAAATCATGGACATAAAAAAAACCTATATATTTCGTTGTAGGGATTAGAAATATATTGTTCAGAAGAGAGTGTTTTAGCACATATTTATTTATCATTTCAAAGCACTGAAGAGAGAAATAAATTGCATAATATCCTTGAAACATTATCAAATGTGCACCTAGAGAGAGTGCACATTGAAGAGATGACATTGCAGTGGCAAAATGGAATTGTTTCAAATTATGATTATCTAGCTTACCTCAATTGGTGAGAATTACAATAATCTTTACACATTTTACATTAAAAATTAAAATTTATTTTACTGACAAAGCATATATTTTTGAAGCATAATGAAATTGCACAGTTTAGAGTAATCTTAGTTTTATGCTATTTTTATTGACAGACAGTCAATAATAATCTTATAGAATAATACATTACAATGAGATTTTTCATTTTTTTATATTATTATATGTGTTTAGGTATACAATTAAATAAGATAAGGAATATTGTAGCTGTCTCCAGTAATATCAGTTTATTTATAAAAAATAAAAAAATATTCAGTCTTGCAGATAGAAGTAAAAATGATCTCACGCAGTATCCAGTGTTTCCATGGGTTATCTCAGACTATACATCTTCAAGTTTAGATATAAATGATCCAGATATATTTAGAGATTTGTCTAAGCCCATGGGGGCATTAAACTCTGATAGGCTGGAGAAGTTAATGGAGAGATACCATGAAATGTATGAGCCAAAGTTCATGTTTGGTTCTCATTACTCAGCACCAGGACTTGTTTTATTTTATTTAGTGAGTAACTATTGTTTTATGTTACATTTCAAACTTTGTAAAATACTTAAGATAATATAATGATAAAGCACTTTAAAATAAAGATGATACTCTAATATTAATTAATGCCTATATCTTTTACAGGTTCGAAAATACCCTCAATACATGCTATGTCTTCAAAACGGCAGATTCGACCATCCTGACAGAATGTTTAACTCCATGAAAGACGTTTATAATAATTGTTTAGGAAATATGTCGGATTTCAAAGTAAGAGAATAACAAATATATATATTTAAAAATTTTATATTTCCAATAGTAATAGCTGTAGATAGAAAAGCAATTTAAGCATTTTAAGTAAGTTAAAAAGGCATTCTCTCATGACAGGAACTAGTTCCTGAATTCTACGATACAAGTACAAAGGGAGATTTTCTATTGAATATGTATGATATAGATTTCGGCAAACGACATGATGGCTCAAAAGTAGATAATGTTAGTCTTCCTCCTTGGAGTATATCTACGGAAGATTTTGTCAATAAGTTAAGGATAGCATTGGAGTCTGAATATGTTTCGAGGCATTTGCACCTGTGGATTGACCTTATTTTCGGGTATAAGCAACAAGGAGAAGAGGCAATTAAAGCATATAATGGTATAGTACTATAAGAATGTCTAAAATGGGTTTTAAATTTTAATTTTATATGTTCATACTAATTACACATACACTTTTTAACCGCCGACGAAATGAAATTATTAAACGTCCCAAGTCTGTGTCACCAAAATTACTAAATGAGTATACCAATGTTGTGTTTACCAAAAGCTGCACAATTTATATATTTGTTTAAATGAATGATGAAATATTATGATAACTTACGTTGTTTTAGTATTCCACCACGTCTGCTACGAAGGATCAGTTGATCTCGAAAGTATATATGATATGAACGATAGACATGCCCTCGAAGTTCAAATAATGGAGTTCGGTCAGGTGCCCAAACAATTGTTCACAAGACCACATGTTCGAAAGATAATGGTAATTGTTCCTAGACCCTTGAGGGCGGTGTATGAGTACAAATTTGATTGTACCGATGAAATAAGGCTGCACAAGGATGCGGTTACGTGTGTTTTAAGAGAGAACGATCGAATAGTGTCAGTGGGAAAGGATGGCGTGCTGAAGGTGTATGATATAGGGTTAAAGAAGCAGATCAGAAGTATTATTTTAAGCGCGACGCCTTTGAGCTCGTGTGTTATGGTCGATGAGCATGTTGTAGCGGTCGGAGCCTGGGATAATGAAATGTAAGCACAACTAAAAATGAGTGAGTGAGAGCATCAGAGCTACTCGAAATTAACCGCTTAAGCGGTATACAAAGCCGGCAGCATAACTAGAGCGCGGACCGAGGCGCGGTTGTAAGTGGGCGGCGGTGTTTTCTTACCATATAGGAAACAGCTGTTCCGTTGTCCGCTATACCATAAAAAGGAATTTATAGCGTTTTAGCTTAATCCGATGTTAAAAATGAAGTTTAATGTCTATCTGTCTATATGTGGAAGCATCATCTGAAAACTATGGACTTCTATTTGACGTGTATCATCGTATACAACGGATTTAATGATTAGTTATAAAAGTATGAGATCGGCCACTGGAAGCTTTGTAATTATTTGTATTTTTCAGATATTTGTATGATGTCGAATATGGCAGAGTTATTGAATGCTTTCGCGCTCATGACGACTCTGTTAGTTGCTTACAATGGTTGAAAAAAGGTATTGCATTAAAAGATTTAATTTTATTAACAATATGTACTTTTTGTATGTATTTGTTTTCTATAGGAGTAACTTAATAGTTAGAACATGGTCTGATTAGTCAGACCTTACCACAACAACGATTTTCTCATTTCTAAGGAAGCGATATTCATCAAATTCAATTTAATCTTCAAACTACATATTTACTTTTCACTACAAAATTAAATTATACTTATTAAAATATATATTTTTAATGCTCACCATAATTTCAGACCGCCTTCTCTTGTCAGGTGGTTGGGACTGCGTGGTGCGCGTTTGGGCAAATGTAGGCAAAGTTGGGCAAGCGTTGAAAGGCCTAAAGGCCGAATTCGACCATGACGGCAAGATTACCACATTGGGCTATAGGTATTGTATTTATTAAATTTTAAAATATAGTGTCCTTCAACCTTGCTAAAATATGTGATAGGATATTTTAATTTCTATGGCATGAAACAGATTATATGAAAACTTCGGCAAACGAGCAGGAAACGCACCTAGGATAATAGGTCCTCATTGGCCATGGACAATCCTGGGCCTTTGGAAGGCAGCGAGTGCGTTGGCGGCGTTTAGATTTTTATATTTTTTTTAAATACGGCCGATAAATTTTAAGCAATTATATTAATTTAATGATCTGTCAAAGGTAGGTCTACCGATTGTGCTTGGTAATTGATTGTGCAAAATAATTTAAGTTTTCTTACTATAAGTTTTATTTATTTACGAAAGTAATGAGGATATAAAACTTGCATTGCGTAGTTACAACTCATTGGTCTACTTAACCATATTTCCGTGAAAATTTCCTCTTTATGATATTAAAATGTACTATTACTTTTTAGGTATCGTAAATTCGAGCTAGATATATTAGCTGGCACCACAGACGGTGAGGTGTATGTATGGGGGTTCCGCTCCAAGGATCTCATCCATAAGGTCAAAGTTCATTCGCAGGCGCTAAGTGGAGTATGTTTCCTGTCTGAAGACCGAGTTGTTACTGCCAGTGAGGATGGCAACTTAATTGTTACGGACCTAAGTGTACTTCACGCCGTGAGTTTTGAATATATTAAACTATATTCTATAGCCGTAGGCTCATCTTGTTTCTTAAGAAAAGTGTACTTGTTTTGGATTTTCTTTTATAGACTGTCTAGATAAGCGACAATCGCGCGTATGTAAATAAACTGACTACATGTCTTCTGTATCAATATATAATACAAGAACTGTCTGTACCTTATACATTTAAATTTTTCAAAGACCTACTCAACTGAAGCATATTTTTTTCATTAGTTAAACGAGATTCGAACCTAGAATCTACAGCGTAAAACGCAAAGGTTAAATTAAAGCGCGTTCTAGGATTTTCTAGGTGGATTAAAATAATTTTGCTTAAGTAACACTTATTTGAAGTTTTTCCTCAATTTGGTATGAAACTGATATTTAAAGATATAAAAAAATATAGGTCTTTGAGAAGCAAGTGTGTTCCTGTATAAATTCGTTGTGCTGTGACGGGGCTAATATACTCTGGCTCGGGACCGGCGAAAGACTGCTCCACTGGAATATGGATTCTGTGACGTGTCTTCAGGAACACCCAGCTCATGATGGTAATGGTCTTTTACTTTTATTGTTTATAGTGACATCATGGGATATGGGGAAGTACAGTATCTGTTTCTCTGATTTGTTATTATCGCGAAAATAATTTTAATAATAAAGAAATGTTTTTGTTTTCTTTTTATTTTTAGAGAAAAGCTTTATTTTTGTTTCAGGAATAATTCACAGTATTTACTATGACGCAAGAAGCCAAACTTTAGTCACAGCCAGTTCAGATAAGTCGATAAAAATATGGAAATCATCAAAAGTATTTTGACACCGTGTCGTGTTTGGTAACAGAAAGTATTATTCATGGACTTATTTCGTAGGAACGGATACACAGCTGTGATTCAAATCCAATTGTTTAACTCTGTGTAGGAATATGATTTAAACCCTCTCTCTCTCCTGCTAAGAGGCAACATCTCACGGCACCGTGTCTTCATTAAGTGACTAATCAAAAATAACTCAACAACTTTGCAAGTAGCTCTATTTTCGAAGTTAGTACGAGCTCCGGCTGCTTACTGCCGGAGCTCCTACTAACAGTAAAAAAGTCTCAACCCTTATTTTGCTTTAGGGTAAAAGTGTCAAAATGGGGAGGTTACTTCTTATACAAGTGTCCTTTATTTTTAAGATGTATTTAATACCTTCAAACTAGCATAGATAAATATTATTCAATCTGTAAAATGAAAATCTAGTTTATATAGGAAACTGTATTTTATTACCCCTTTCTTGAAACCTGCTTTACGTCATGTAATCGAGTAAAATCTATACCCTTAAAATAAAATTCTAATTAAAGTTTTACTAATGCGTGCAACATTTGATATTTAAATATAATCTAAACAAGTAGACTGATGGCAATAAAAAGGAGGGCTTAAATGAACATTAGCCGTTTTCAATAATTCTACATGATGCCGTTTTGGTATCTTATGTAGTCGCACTTTACTGGTCAAGGGCCACATGACAATTTGAGTACCAGAGCGGGGCCGCTGCGTATGTGAAGGAACTTAAGAGTGCCTTTGCAGACTAATCTTATAAATTTGAAAGTGTGTCTGTATGCGTTACTACTCTACGCTAAAACCACAACTGTTTTACATGGGAGATTATCGCATCGTCAGTTCGTCATTTGTGAGTTAATCGTCGCCGGATATTGATTTTGTTTATGGTTCTGACATGTAGGTTTTTTATAGTTCACTATTGATGCAATTTACATTGCCGCGGGCAGCAATTTGACGAGCACGGGCTTATATCATACGCAGACTAATACAGTTATTTAAAATCCAGTACGAGTTATCTGCGGGCGCTTTCAGTCTACCTCCGGCTCACGCCGCGGTTATTCTCACAAGGGCCGCCCAAAGTTACTCTATGAAAACTTTTGAAACTAATTTCCTGGTGGGCCCACTAGCTCGCCACCCGCCTGTGTTGGGTTGTAAAAGCCTCTGACGAACAGCGATACCAAAACACATGACGAATAAGTACCTACATAGGCAGAATTAACAAGAAATTGACCGGCCTCCCATCCCGGTCTCGAGCGTTCTGGTATCTTGCCAAGCCACCAGTTCCATCGCTGCGAGTATCGGAATACTTGGGGTCAACATTTCAAATGATGTTCGATTTCGCGGTCATCTGGAGGAAATGGCGAAATTAGCCTCCAAGAAGCTAGGAGTGCTCAATAGGGCGAAGCGCACACTTCTGGCCATCGCTAGAACTCGATAAAGCGCAAATTGGGCTTCATATTGAGTATTGCTCGCACCTTCGGGCAGGAGTTTCCAAATAACAGCGTCTTCCTCTAGATCACATTCAGCGTAGAGCGACTAGAATTGCTGACGACCAAATCCTTTCCGATCAGCTTGCTCTTTGGCGTTGCGTAGAGATGTTGGTTCACGCAACGCCTTCTGTCGCATTTATTACGGGGAATGTTCGGAGGACACAGAATGCAGGGTTTCATCAGTATCACCTCAATGTTTGTCGCTCCACAACTGAGCATTTTAAGGCATATTTTGCCGCACACCATCAGCTGCCAGCCGAGGTATTTCTAAACCAATACGACTGGGGGACCTTCAAAAAAACAGCGTATTTATCCTTTAAAGGCTGGCAACGCACCTGCGGCTATCCCTGCTAAGGCTGGTTGTGTCCATGGGCGGAGGATCGCTTATTCTATGTGAGCCTGCTGCTCATTTGCCACCGTTTTCATAATAAAAAGAAGAAGTATTTTGGGATATTTAAGGTTTCTTGAGTCAGGTCGCCTTAGTACTTTTATTTTTTTTATCTAAGTTCCGACTTTTGTGAGCTAAGTATATCTCTATATTTATATTAAATAGGTATCAGGTTCTGAAGTTACAATCTTTAATAAACTCTCACATTGAAACTCCAAAAAGTAATATTTAAATTTCAAAGGTCGTGTGATTTTTGAAGCCCCGATAGAAAATGAGAGCATTATACGATCGACGTTTGTAACAATGCATCTCGTATCTATTGACTTATTTTGATTGATAGCTGATTTGGTTTTGATCATTATTTAAACATTAATAATAAAATAAGCGACGTTGAATTAGATGAGATTAGAAAAGGATGAAAAATCTTTTAAAATTTGGGATAAAATTATTTGCTACCGAATGTTGTAGTTCTAGCTTAGCTTGAAAAATCAAGTTTTATTGCTATTTGTATTTCGACAAAAAACTGGCTTAACGATACAATATAATAATTCCAAACGATAGCTACATCGACTCAAGGGTGATGGGACGGGACCACGCCCCTCATACCTTTTCTAAAACGGGTCTGCTAGAGCTGCTAACCTCTGTACAACTCAAATATCTATCATAACGAATATTACATATGAATGTATAGATGCTTATTTGATATAATTCTTCTAAGAAGTAAGGCATCGTGTAAGATGTTAATTTTTTAATACATATAGATTTCAGTATTTTTTACTACTTAATTTCATAAAGATCGATTCTCCAAAACAAATCTTAAGAAATAAAAAACTAAAAATAATATATATATTTTAAACTCATTCATAAAATGTGGCTATTAATAATCTCTAAAACATTTTAATCGGTACATTCTCGGAGATACAATGTCATGGACACAAAAAAAAGTATTTTAATCACTACTTTTTTATATTAATTGCAATGGATATAAAGTTCATGTCTTAGCCTGAGGCTATACTGGCTTTATTTCAGACTGCCAGATACTTTGAAAAAAATAGGAAAAACAGTGTTATTTGCAAAAGTTGTTCTAGGAGCAACCAAAAAATTGTATTATATAAATCTAGTATGTATAATTAAAAACATAATAACATGATTCATAGCAATATTAAATACAACAATAATTATTCATCTACACAATAACAGATTCTACCATAGTTTTTTTAATTAGTTCACCAAAATTTTCCGTAACCTCATCTGGATCCTCAACTGAGGATTGCGTCGGTTGCGATGCGTCTGAAGCGTCTTGCATGGATTGCTCAACGCTATCCAAGTTTAATAACGTGTTTTGACTAAACCAATTCTCGTCATTATTTACTGATTGCAATTTATTGCTAGACTGATATGGCATAAGGGCTGTATAACTGGAATCGGATATAGCTTCGCTATTTCCACAATTATTCTTATACATTTCATATTGATTTTGCGCTAGTTCATGGTATTGCAGATTTTGTTCTGCAATACTTGGGGTAGGCTTATGCATGTACTCCGTCGTGTAAATGTGCCCGTAAGGATTGAACATTGATATGTGAGAGTTCTGAGCGAATTCCTCGAAGCTTGTTGCTGAACAGCTTTGTAATGATTTAAAAGCATGAGCGTGGTTCGTTCGCTGTTCATAAGTGTAATCGAGATCGCATGAATACCTTTGTAAATTATTCGATATATTAACAGCCATCGTATTTGATATAGAGTAAGGTGGACCCTTTCCTCGAAGTATATTAGAGGTATACGTGTTATGTCCTCTATGATCAGGATTGTCGTCAAAACTTAATATATGCATGTTTTCATTATTTTGGTTATTTATATTACGTTCATTTCTCGAAGTATTCAAGTTATTTATATCTTTATGAATGTTAGTAAATGTGCCTGGATCGACGCAAGAATCTCGTTGCGGGGCCAAAGAAGTACGACTATGTATTGAAGAGTTTGGAATATTAAGGCAATGGTCTTTTTCATAAGTGTGTAAAACACATTGGTGAGTACTGCTCGTAGCGTGGCCCGACGCCCATTGGCGTTTTGCTTCAACACTTTCTTCGTTCTTTTTTTCGAGGCCCAATTTCACCAGCGTGTTAATGAAATGGGTGCGCACTCGGATTGGATTGAACTCGATGCGGCCAGTCGTGTTACCACATCCCTCCCTACTACATCCACACGGAAAATTAAGTCTGTCAACTTGGCATTTAATTCCTGCTAAACTACATGAACAATTATCAGGATTACATACTCCTTTACAAGCACATCCACAAAATTCACGCGAGGTTCTAATGTCTCTGCATTCATCTTTTTCGTAGCCCTCAATCTTCCTCACACCTGCTGCTCGTAGTAACGCTCGTCTCTGTCGTGTTGGTACGGGTTGTAGGAAATAATAACTATCTAAATCTAACTCTGACTCTGAGATATCACTTGCTTCTTCCTCTGTGTCACTATCTTCGCTTGAAGACAGAGATACGCCAGCCATTGAATGTCGCTCAGTTTTCAATTGTTGTAATAATTGTCGATGTAATCTCCTTTGTTCCATGGCATGCTCAGCCAAAGTGAACTTTTGTGTATGTGTATGTTCCCATTCCATACCTAAAGTTGATCCTCCCTGAGATGGCACACAAGAAAAGCCTTGTGCCCTGGGAAAATAAAAAACTGTAACATTTTCAAATTGTATTGCTTCTTTCCGCTTTTTATGAAATGGTTCTGAACTGATTTCATTTTGTAGCTTTCGCTTCAGACTGCTCTTAAGAGGCTTATTTAATTTTTCTTCTTCCATTGCAGTCCTTGTAGTGTGATTCAGCTGTTCGTTTTTTAAATGGTGTCCAGAATCTTTTTCAGTAGCTTTATGAGACGGTGACAATGTTAACTGAAAGCACGGTAACCTGACTTCCTCTACTGTTTCAGATCCAAGACCAGAATCACTTCCATCAGATCTATCTTGTGCATATTCTTCTCTATCTATCTGAGGGTCATATGATCGAAGACTACCAAGAGCAGAGTCCTCACTGTCCCCTGATGCTGTGTCTGTTTTTATATCATCTACATCACTTAATGTATCATTATCATCTAATTTTAGAGCATAAACTACTTTACTATCACTACTCTCATAGAATTGAGAGGCACTGTCGCTGTTTTGTCTATCATTACTATTATCTTCACTATTTACATCTCTGACAAACTTTTCTTCGCTTATCACAAGACGATCTGATTCTCTGTCATCCATTGTGACCTCTGAAGCACAATTGGCTTTGTAAACACTATTACTCTCCATTATTATCTGAAAAATAAATAATATTTTAGTTAAAATAGTGAACTGTATGCTTTTTACTGTTGCTTTATGAATAAATGTAATAAAATAAAAAATATATATATTCTATAAATAACCATCAGCAAATTAAATAATAATTTTGAACCATACTAATTTAGGAGATTAAACAAGAATGATTCACAGATGTCAAAGAGGTGGACGCTTTAAAATTGAATATAAATCCAAACCGGTACCTGCTTTAAGTGTTGTAGTGTCCGACTTCACCGATAGTCCTGTGATTTTATTTTCCAGTCCATGATGGTCACACATATAATATCAAACAATTCAAATTCTTAGCATTGCCATCAATGCCTACTTAGTCATAACTTTTAATTTGTTCACTAACAGCAAATACGCAAACCAGACATCAATGCACTACACAATTGAGTTCTTTTTAACACTTCAGCTTATTAGGCGAGCGTCGTACTCCATGTATTTATTTCGTTGAAGATGTATTTTTACATATCAATCAAAATATTATACTGTGATGTCAAATCTGACAGGATAATCGAAGTTATTTACATTTATTGGTAACAAATAGCAAAATTCACAATATTTTTAACAAGTAGTATATACCGAGGAGAGAGCTAACTTTTCCTGAGCACAACTCGCTGTTCTATCTTCGCGTAACCGTGTTGGTCGTCGGACAACTCTCGAACGACGCAGGCAAGTTTTAATACGAACAGAAGAGAGGTATTATTAGGACGTATGAGTCGTGTTATAATGGTGCTTTTCAATTTAGTCGTATAATAGCTGCGTTGTTCGTTGTGACGTAAAGTTCCCCCTTCCCTCTCGTCCCGGCCTTGCGATCCTTCCCCCACTTCTCGGCGCGGCAGTGTCACGCAGGCGCAAACCGTTTCTTGACTTAGTAATAATATCAAATCTTAATTAAATTTCCCTCAATACATACCTAGTTGTCCGTTATTATTGTGAAGGATTGCCTTGTATGATATTTATCATTATATATTTCATATAACAAACTAGCTGTATTAAGTTCTCACACATACCTATTTGTTATTGAAATATAAGGATATGTAAAATACATAGAAAAACGGTAATAATGTTTTCCCTGACTAAGTTGAGTAAACAAATCTAAAGAATATTTTTAGATGTCTAAAAGTACAAGAATAACGTCACGTCAGCAATAGGTGTGTACATTAGTAGAGCGGTCTTTACAAAAATAGCTTTTCATAATCCTAGGTAATCGACTTTAGTGAACTACATAGCTTCTAAATGTCCATTACCGAGATTCATTTATGGCAACAAATTCCGTTGCGCTGATAGAGTATTGAGGTTGATTCGCGGGACGACATTATTATTAATACCAAATTTTTATATGAAGATTTTTACATTAGTGAAGGTTAGCGCAACTAGGTAGACATTTGTAGTTTGATATGAGAAATTTTATGGTCAAAATTAATTTGTAATTCATCAAACTTAATAATAAACAATTTAAATGTAACATTATAACCACATAGGACATATAATCATGATACATACATATATTATTGTAAATAGCCGATTAAATGTTTTTCAATAAGTATAAAACGCCTTTAAACCACAAGAACTTTTACAACTATCTAAGTTCGTACGTAATAATATCTGTTATTTTTTTTATAAAGGAGGAGGCTCATCTAGGGTGTTTATCCGGCTTACTACCCATGGACACGCCTAGCCTCAGCTGGGCTGCGTGGGTTCGTTGCTCGTTATGACGTTATCTTTGTAATTAGAATTTACTATATTTGGTGAGGTGTTGCCATATGGGATGTACAATATTATATTATATACCATATGGTATGTGTCGCAAGTGGATTGTTATTTCACTTTATTTAAAAGAACAAATTTACTAACATTAGAAATAATACAACTATAGGTATGTACTAACTATATATGTATTATATATTTGACCTCAAATTTTGTGACATATAAGTACATATTCGTTATCGAAATAAAATTTAAATTCAAAGTTATAAAATACGGAACTAAATCTGACCGCTGACGCACTATGATTAATGATCT
>JAAAKR030312537.1:14267-26632 GCA_010014985.3 Delias pasithoe
CAGATACTCAACTACACTTCTCATAAATCTATAATGACGAAATGCAACATGGATATATTAAAGAAGCAATTAACAAACTTTAGTTAATATTAAAGATTCAATGCATATTTTAGTGTGCAAGCGTTCTTCAAACAAATTGGCACTCAACGCCAGTCGACATAATATAGAGCGAGGTGGCAGACTATACATACCAAGAGCATGTATACGATAATCAATAGATATTTTCAGGAGGCTTTCGCGGAGGGTGTGAGCGACGCGACGCTCAGATACAGCTCTCTCACTCTTGCCTGTAATTTATATAGTATACGACGAAATGGCAGACAAGTAAGCTATAAAGTTTTTTTTATTTGTCGATTTAACTTAGGTTTTAATTGTTAGAGAACTAAAACAAAGTCTCACAGTGAGACTGAATATAAAATGTCTCACTGTGAGGTCCAATAGACCTTCATAATTATTCGTTAACTTCTTCCTGAATTCTGTTTTATTGCAACTTATATCGTATTAATGTCATTTTATTTAAATTTTTTAATTAAAAGTATAAATAATTCTTTAAATGTTTCTTATTATAAGTGGATTATTTGAAATTAATATTAAAATTAGTTATGATTACTCAACATTTTAGGTTTTAAAATGATTTGATATTCTTTCCCTATACCACCGGACTGTCGCTCTCCCAGTACTATAGGGCTCTATATACGAGTATATGCGCCGTATCGCTTGGTGCTTAGGTACTATATAGGTACTAGGCACCAGCTAGACCGGCAAGGCCTAACGTTCTCATAGCAACGTCAAGGGAAAACAAACGTCCTCTCCTCATATGGCCGTTCAATTATTAAAGATCATGCATGATATTTGATGTCGATGACGAGTCATTATAAATATAAAAAGATATTTTATGTTTTTAGATATGCCCATTGCAAGTTCTCCAGTAAGTATTAATTTATAGTCTTACAATGAAACTTTATTTGTTTCATGAGTGAGTAGCAAACGGGCAGTAATTATAATATAAGTTAAACGTCATGTGTCATTGAGGGCGAAGACAGAAGGGGGTAGACTGGGTTGAAATGTCGCACCTCAATTCTAGTACAGTTATAAATCGTATATATTAATGTTAGAGTTTAAATTGCGGTGCTCCAAATTTTAGCTATGGTATAATTGGTATACATGTTACGCTTATGTCATCGTTAAAATTATGTCTACAAAAGTCTTGTATGGTATGTATTGGTCATAAGTAATGGAAACAGGATGTACAAATGTTGGTCGTGAGTATTTTGGAGAAAAAATATTTTAATGTATTCTGATTATATATAGTACAAAATGATGGAGGCGCAATGGACACAAAACTAAGTTACAATATTCATGATATGTTTATATTTGAATTAACTAATAAGATATTGTTTAGTGTAAGGTATTTGTGACTTTACATCCTTGGGAGAGCCATGCTGCAGCATATGCTGACGCAGTAATTGAGCGGGCTCGAGCGAAGTGATACCACGGACTCACAGAATAGAAGCGTGAAACAGTAATTGTATTGTGTTTTGCTGAGTGATTGAGGGCATCGAAAGTCCATGAAATTATATCATTAAAGCGGTGTAAAGAGCCGGCACCACAAAAATTCGATTTGTGGTGCGGTTGTCCATGTGCGCCAGATCTCTATCTTACCATAGAGGAGGCCAGTCTGCTCCGTTGCCCGCTATAGTATAAAAAGGTGTAAGAATCTATTAGAGACCTAATATAACTCCTGAATGTGTTAATATATTTCAATTCCTTTTTTAACTTAGTTGTTCTTAAATAACATACTGTGCACTTGTTAAATATTCAAAAATACGGACAGTTGTTTTGTAGTTATACAGCATCAGAAAGACAGACAGATTCCGTAAGAAATTTTATATAATAATTAATAATACTTGTTATACTATATGAAATGGTTTAAAAACTTGTAAAAATAAACAAGTTTACAAGAGATAACAAGAAATTGATAAATTTTATCATTTATCAGCTGTATCATGGTGCGTTTGCTGGTCAATATCAACAAGTATGTACAAAAGAAGTGAAAAGTATTCTGGTATCTTGGAGCGATATAAAAGTGAAATCCTAACCCAGTAGAACTAATTTCTTGTAATTCCACAATATTTTTCTCTGAGCCAACTCAACTTGATCACGTGCCTTATTACTAAATATATATCTATGGATATTCGTGCGGGATTTTTAAATAAAAATAAATCTTATACATAAAAATGAAACGCAAAATGTATTCGTAAGAGCATAACTCAACTATGCCTGCACCAATTTGGCCAATTAGTATTTTATAAATGGAAGAAACTATAAGAAGGAAGTAGAAGATAAAGATCATGTCAGCTAGTCGTTTAAGAATTATGGTTCACATTTTTCCCCACTTTTTTGTCAGAGATTAAATTGATTTGGAAGTGTTTTTATAAATCATCATCATAATCATCATCATCTCAGCCGTAGGACACTGCTGGATGGGAGGGGAGGCCTATCTTCCTATTTGGACCTCCATTTATACCTGTCCGAAGCGACATGCATCCAGAAGTTTTTATAAGTATTTAAAAGAATTTCTATTTACCCCAAATTCATGTGATATCTTTATAAAGAATCATTGATTTTAGCTGGAATTTTTCGCTTTGTTAACAGCGCTATCTATTTAAAAAATAAATAAACTTTACATCCACTAATGAAAAATAGTTTAGTTCGTATAACTGGAAGTAGATGCCGTAAAAAAAAGTCATAGGAATAATATATTAAGTTAAAACTACTAGTACAGTAAATTATTACAGAAGCAGGACTTTGGTTATTTTTTAAATAAAAGTGACGGCACAACAAGAGTTAGACATGCTGTCGACTTTTTTTGCGAATTATAACTTCAGCAAAGTCGCAGTTTCTTTTATAATCATAATAGTATTCGCAGAATACGCGATTTGAGGAATGTTTCATTTAAGTTTTGATACCTTGGACTTTATTATTAGCACTTTAGAACGTATCTTTATCTTTAAAAACAATATAATATAACCTACGTTTTATTTTCATCCAAAACAGTGTAGCTTTTCACCGGTGAAAGAATTTTTCAAATCTGTCAAGTGGTTTTGGCGCCTATTGAATTCAAACGAACTATTAAATATTTCCTCTTTATAATACTAGTAAATAGTGACGTAATCAATTAGTAATTAGTCGCATTATATTTTTACAAAAAATGCTATGCTTTTGGCTTTGAAGCTTTATGCGTAATGGCTAACTTATGCATGACATCTTTTTAAATTAGAGCCAACATTTTCTAAAATTAAACTAAAGATAATAATAATAAACCAACATATAAATAAAAAATAACATTTGATTCATATTATATTTATTTTAAAATTGACTCTTACTACGTTCTAATTTATTGCTATGTTACTTCTCTTATTTAATACAATCACAAAGTACTTTGGCTTTAAACTAATAACTCTGAATAACTAACCCTCTTACTAAAATCAGATCTTTATTAAAGTGTTTTGCCTCGCTTATGTAAAAACAAATGCACGTGAGCGAGACAGTGATAGAATGTTTAAATTTTAAGATATTGTTAGCGATCTGTATTAATAAGAGGGTAAATGTTTATAAAACTACACACAATTTATTATATTAAATTTCAAGATACGTAAACATAATAAATAATTGATTCTTAATATGATAAGTATTTATGATTTTGATTGCTGAAAGTGTCTACTTCTGCAGGCCTATGTTTTCCTTTAATATCTTTCGTAACCAAGATTTTTTAGATTACAGACTATGGCATATTATTACGACAAAGCCAAATAAAAACTGTTAAATGTTTAGACTTTACAGCTTGGAGATTTCTATAGGAAAATCTTAGATATCTACGTCTATAATAGTTTAATAATATTAAACTATTTGAGTGCCCAAAAGAATCAAATTAAAAATAAAGCTGCACAACATAAGACATTTAAGAAAAATAATATTTACGCTACTCTTTAAACTGTATAAACTATCCTTAATTGAAGCAAGTATTTCAAGGTGTGACATTTGACAATAATTGTAAGTATAATATACATACTGCTTATCATATAAGTTATATACAAAACTACTAACATTATTTAATAATAATAATCTTGAAAAATCGTTAGAACATTTTTATTGCGAAATTCCATCATTAGAAATAGTTATTTAAATAAAAGTTGATAAGATATTAAATATGTATAGAAGGAATTTAAAAATAAAGAATATAAACATATTTTATTCATATACTATGTTTATGAACATAATAAAATATATAAAACGTAAGTCTGTTACGTTATTCACTAACTATTTATTTACAGCTACTGATTTTGGCACATTGATTCACAGTATCTTCTTTTTCAGAAGACAAACTAACACTTAATATATCTACTGAGATTACATACCTACTAAAATTTATTATTTCCAAAAACGTTAAAAAAACATTTCAGAGCTTTTGTAATCTTATAATCTCAGACTGAAAGTTTCAGCGTATTAATAATTGTAGTTTCATTTAATTTAATGTGTCCCCTTTTATACTTGCCTTACCTTTAAAAAATTACATCAAAGAACAAATTCGCTTTAGTAATATTTCAAAATGTAGGTTATGTTATTATTGAATTAATAAAAATCACGTATATATATAAAACAACTCATAACTTCCATTTCCTCAGTGTGAATATAATACCTAATAAGAAGCTTTCATTTATATTTCATTAAAGCTAACATTTCGTTTATGTTTTAGTTAATACAGTGTTACGTCGTTATTAGCGACACGTATTAGCGATATTTTAAAAATTGCCGCTATTTTATAATATATAAATAAAATCCCCTTTAACTAAATATGCCAATTCGAATCTTTTTCATGTTATAAATAATTAATTGTATACACCTCGAAATATAAAACAAAATAAAAGACGCATGTATCTAGTAATTAAATAAAGAAATATTATGTTTAGTATTTGTGCATTTTTATATAGTCATAACTATGTCACCGCTATAAATATGAGCTTAATTTTATTAGATTATAATTCATACAATTGGACAGTACCGTAAGGATTGTCAGTCACAACTATACGTACATATGTGTGTTATAACTATATTTATAACTTATCCTCTTTCTAAATAGACGGCACAAGAGCATCATTAAAGTTGAGGTTCCATCTTTATGATTGGGTCTCAAGAAGGAGGGTCAGGGGGTGCAGGCGGGCCCAACGAAGGTGGCTGCAGTAGTTTGGCAGTGGCTGGTAGCCCGGCCAGGTCAAATCCTGGCGGTGCGACGATGCCGGCGGCCGTGGCGGTGCCTTGCAGGTAGGCGACAAGTCTATAAAAATTAAGGAGTTAATGTCAATACTCCATCTTTAGGTTAGTAAATAAGTAAAATTATTCTCGTAATTCACATAAATTTAACACAGCTTAATAAATCTCATGATTGGGGATTCAATGTAGAATTCAGCTTTTTAGGGCATTTTGCCGCGCGCACCATTATTTTATGGAATCAACTACCTGTATCGATATTTCCTAACGAATACGACTTATTTCTAAAAAGCCGGTAACGCACCCGCAGTCCTGCAAAGCCTAGAGGAGTCCATGGTCAGACGACCGTTTATCCTTGGTAAACCTAGCGAGCAGTTTGCCAACGTTGTCATAAAAAAACCATTCGGAATAGAGTACTTTACCGAATTTACAATTGTATGAAGAAGATGCGATGCGGCCAGCGGCTGATTTGTAATGTAGACTCATCTTACCTGCGTAACTCTTCAAGTGCGCTCGCTTGCATAAGAATGTAGTTTTTAGCTAACAAGAGCGTGGCAATTTTGGACAATTTTCTGACGGACGGCGAATGAGCATAAGGTATCACAGATCGAAGTTCATCTAGAGCGTCATTCTGGAAATAATTGTTCCCTCTTATTCATATTATGAAGTACAAAGTCTGGAAAACATGGTAAAGAAAAAACACAGCAGTAGTATATAAACGTGAGTTAGTACGCTATAGTTCAAGCATAAACCACTAAACAGATTTGATACAGTTTCAATGTGACTAAAGAATGTAAATTAATATTTCATATTGTGATGTCTTAATAACATTTACTTGGAATTTAAAGAAAGCATACTTTGTAATTAGCTTCCTTTGGGTATGAGTACGTATCTGCGAGTTACGTTACAGGTTCTTATATCGAGAAAACAATGAAATATTTCTGTTGCTTTTCTGGGACTGAAACAGTTTTACTTTAAATGACAGCGTGACATCACTGTGTTGTCATTGTTATAAAAACACTTACTAAGTCGTGCATTCTTCTCCTTTCTCTAGCATTTATATTGAGTCTTACATTCTTGCCTTGGCGCATTTTCTGCTTCGATTTGCCGTCGCCAAGTGGACTGAAAAATTAAACTGTACATATAATACATATTGTATAATTTTTATATCAACTGAAATACATGGTTAAAAAAATTAATTTTAAATGAAAGTATAGATATTTTGTCAGAAAGACGTATGGGTGAAAAAATGGTATTATATTCTTCATACAAATTTTAATTAATACATAAAATTATTAATTATACTCTCAATACTTAGGTTAAGGGGCTCCTGTAAATCTATAACTATACAGAGCTCCTATATCTAAAAAATAAAATCTACGTCACTTATCTTATATGAAATTTCAGCGATATATATGTCTTACATTTATTTTGTTGCATTTATTGCAACAAAATTAATGTAAGAAAAATTATATGCTTAAAAATATAAATAGAATGTGATAAAAAATATATAGCTGTCTACTTTGTAAATCGAGTGCGGTGATCAATGAAAATCATTGAATTGTAAAGTTCTTAATATTAGGGGGAAATTAAGAGCACAGATGGCCACAATGCTATGAGAAATGTACGCATTCATCATAAAATAAATATGTTCAGCTTTATAGAAATTTGATACTGATTTAGTTTTAATCGGTCTTTGGTTTTTGGGAAATGCCTAATTGGGAATTGCCTAGTTTAATATTAAAATATTAATAATAAAACATTTTAAAATAATAATTCTCCGTGTTATTAAATTGAAGGAAATTAACTATTTACGTTTCTGGTATCTACGTATTTGAAAATCTAATTTATATTTACTCTAATAATTGTGTGTTGTTACACGTAGTTCTCCAAGGCAGTAGCATGACTGTGCCTTGTTGGTCGGATGCTACTCTTATCAGACAGCGCATGCGCCACAATAAAAACATATGTTTTCAACACAAAGCCGCATAAACAGACCATCTTCTCACAGGTTTCCCGTAGTATGAAAAGAGTTCTATCAATTTTCAAACAATTTTAAAAATAGAACTCACCGTTGTGCATAGCTGGTGCCTGGTTCCGGCTGATTTTCATCTGTAGGATAACAATGCTGCGGAGGCGGAGGTTGGCCTCCTTGCATATAGAAGCCACCTAGGCCAACAGCACCTAAAGGAGTCCTTCGGCCTGGCACGGATTGTGGTGGAGAATGGGATTCACCCAACGGCATGCCATCCCAAGTCCTCCGACCCTCCATGTTCAGTTACCACATGCCACTGACATAAATCACACTTATTTCTATAAAAATATCACTGTCCGGTTTGAACTCTTAACTAAAGAACATTGAATTATTTAAGATTTAAAAAAACTTATAAGAAAAATAAAAGTTGTGTCAGACGTTTGAATTTGGAACGGGGTTGTCAGATAATGGTGCGAGCCGCGGTCCATATCGATTGGCTCGCAGATGGGGCGCGCACCCCTCTCATCTCAGCCATTGTTCTGATACGATTGTGATTTATTTGGTCGCGCGTACGTAACGCGTGGCTTTATTTTTGATATAACCAAAATTAGTGAAAGAACGGCGGTGAAAATGGTATTATTTTAAACAAAAACGATGCAATTTGCTATTTTTTTGTTTATATGTTAAACAAATGACCTGTGAAACGATAGTTTTGTAATTAGCCTCTAGTGAGGGGACCTCACGTATATAAACATTGCAAATTCGTAAATATTATAGTTAAAATAGAAATTTCGTGGCCTTCGAATACAAAGATAGGAAATGCTCCTTCACTTGTATTATACGACGCATAACAAGTGGATAAACAATAATATAAATCTTTGGTAATGGATATTTCTAAACCTATATTGTCGATAATCTCAACGGGAATCCCGTTCAAACGCATGAGGAAAATTGCAAGGAAAATTTCAACAAAGCGATAAACTTAGCGCTTTGTAGGTTGTGACAGGCAACTGAAGATCGCACAGGAAAACGAAAATATTATTGTGTAAAAATAATGGACAAGTAAAAAATAATACATTCAAATATTATTTATTAAACATTAACAAATGTTGAAAATATATTTACAACTTATCCCAATCAGTTCCGTTTCAAATCTTAACATATTATTCCGCATCACCTGAATTCAGTAATATCTTTGATTGCAATATCTAATTAGCTACTATTACATCCTTTTTTTATACTATTTAGAAAATGTACCAACAAGACATCAGTTTGGACATTTTATTTATTTTTTTACACCCATTTTTTTATAACCAAAGAATATGCTCTCATTATGTCAATTCTGTAATCTATGTCTTTTCACAGCCGTTAACCTAATGACTAGACGATGACTAAAACATTCACATATTTTGCTATTAAAATAATTTTAAATATTAATAATACAGTGGGATCTCGATTACTCGAATGTCAAGTTTTCGAGTTAACAAGAATTTCGAGATACACAGATTTATTTGCTATAACTTTGACTTACAAAGGTGCGGTTTATAAGAATATTTATCGACATATGGAGTTAAAGTTAAACAACAATTAGACTTAGATGTATGGTACACATTTATTATATAAATAAATTTAAATGCACTGAACAATAGATTGCCCAAACCTACACCAGAAATTCCTTTTAAATGTTGTTTCTATGATTTCGGAGAAGTCCAAGTAAGACGCGACAATACTTTATTAACTACGACTTAGAGAGTCTCGTTTTTGAAATTCGAGTTACAGAGAATAATTATTCTTATCAACGCTTCGTAGAGAAATAATATTTTGTTCAAGTTAAAAAGTCTATTTCATTGAAGATACCGCGAATTTAGAGGTACAGCGGAAGGGAATAACAATTTTTTTTCGACTTAATAAGAATTTCGACTAAACGAGGTTAGAGTTGTCAAGATTCCACTGTATACAATGTTGTTTTATTATTTGTTATACATTTTGGTTCATTTTTGTATACAATAATATTAGTTTTTATAGAAATAAATTAAATTACTGTTTAAAGTTCAATTTCTAAAACAGTACATTATATTTTACAATAAGATTTTCTTTGGATCATATAGATTTTATAAACCTATTTGAATCTTTGATTATACAATCAAGTAGTTCTAACTTTGCGTAACGTTCTTTATATGACTAATAAAATTAGGTGATCATATGTATAAATAACTTTTCTTAGATAAAGAATGCTATCTTTAGATAAAATATTTATATTATCTTTGGCACATTGATTATACTTAAGCCTAAACATACATCTCAGGTATCTTTTCTTTTGATGACTCATTATTGTCCATTATAAATCAATATTCTTCACAAAACTTTTCACTGGTTTAGATAATACTCGTATATGTTCAAATAGAATCTATGATTGTGATATTGTGATATATACTTATATATAACACAAAGTCTACATATGTATTTAATTTGATAATTAAAGTGGTTCTGATGAACCACTTTTCCGCTAAGGCACCCTGTACACGCACCCAGGGGTGCAATGGATTTAGGGTGCCTAAATCTGACGACGAAAAAAGGCGCAAAATAACGGTGAAACTTTTTATTTGATTAGATATTTTGACTATCAACTATGAACCAACAAAATAAAGATTAATGACAAGGGTCAACCGAATGAAGTAGAACCAGAAATGTTCTTCCTAACCAATATTCGAGAACCAGAAACGAAATATACTGCTGTTTTTTTTTACCCAGCTTTTCCGTTTAGGTTAGGTTAGGCCAGACACTTATGACAAGGAGCGCCTTTTTAAGAGCCGTGGGCGCTAGTTATTTTCAAAATGGCCCTGCATTTTACAGGATATAAGTTATACATAAACAATTATCTAACGTCAAAATGCAAACAAAATTAAAGTATAATAAGATGTTAATATTAAAAGTGACTATTATTCATAGACGTTTCGTGTAATTGTCATCAAATAAGAACTAGCTATATCTATTGGTAATAAAAATATAAAAAATGTATATTTGATTGAAATAGCTAAAGACGAAAATACATAAATTTATGATACAAAACTTCCCCATACACAACAATCTCAGAGGATTACATATTTTACTATAAATCATACATCAACAAATAAATATCCATCAATACTATTAAATGGTAGACATACGGGTATGTTAAGCATACAAGCGACAATAATTCTTGAACTTCAAATAATGTTTACTTGAATATATAGAAGTTCTATAATCCCAAAATACTTAGAAAGAAAACATGGCCATAAAAAAGATATCTTACAAGCACAAAACTTTCTTGTATAACAAGAAATAGTTAGCTCAATGGTCTGGACCAATGTCCTGAAGACATCGCATGATTTATCAAATATAAAAATACCATTAACATCACCTCGAATCTCACGAATATAAAACAAATTGTGGTACCTATATTTGATATATTTAGCTGTCGGTGTTTTAGCGCATGCGCTGCGCGGGCGCCGACGGTCAAGGCGCGGCCGCGGCGAGGGCGGGCCGCGTCGGCGTTGGTACTCTTGGGCAGGCTACCACAGATCCACGTGTTGTTTGGTTGTTATTAGCTTGGCCACCTGAAAGACACAAATGATTTCACTTAACAAAATCTGAAAACTACTACAGAGCGGTAAGCTGAAGAGTGCGATATTTAAAATAACGTATAAATTACATTCTCCATATAGTTCGCTAGAGATCAAACTTTATTATATTATTTATATTATAGAATGTTTAATATTCATAATTAAGATGAAGTGCGTGAAAATATTATTATAAAGTAATTTTTTCTTTTAAACAACATGCCATCCATTTTTATTCTGCACTAAATGAGATTAACGTTTACTTCTGTACTATGTATGTATCCTTAGTTGTGGCAGGTAAAAGGAATAATTTTGATAAGTACCTATTAAAGAGCCAAGCATCTTTGTGACGGAGAACTTTCTCGAGCGTTGCGGAGTCCTGACTTCCGCTAATAGTTTGTCCATGCATCGGTAAAGGTCGCCCGTGTTGTCCGCGACACTTGCCTCGCTGAAGGAGGCGCCGTGTGCGGCGCTCACCGCCTGCCCTTCCTTCGCTGGCACCTGTCAATGGTAACCCGTCTATTAAATGAGAATTTGAGAAGAGAAAACATAAATTATTTAATCATTTTGTTGTTTTCGTACAGTTTGGTGGATAAATAGTTTGACGTGTGATAAATATTAAAAAAACAGCACAATTTCCTTTAAAAATCATATAGATCATTCATTCGAATTCAAATTCAAGTGTAATGTAAATTCTAAATATACGTTTTAAATAAAAAAAACAAATAATAATATTGTATTTCTTAGTAGTTTTAGTTTGTCCTAACAACAAACGCGAAGGATACCACATCTTTTAAAGATAAATGAATTGTTTAAATGTCAAATACATTCGATAATATTAAAAACGCTATACATATACCATTAAAATGAGTCAGTTACTTATGGACATGCAGTCATAGTACAATGCTACATGTCGTATTGTATGCAAAATTAGGCATTATCAGTGTGAATAAAATTCTTTTATTAAACTGACTCATAGAACGGATTTAGTAGAGTTCGTGAGCTGTATTTCACTGCTACAATTATAACTTACACACCAATAACGTATATTTTTTATTTATTAATTGTTTAATAGATAAATATATATATATAAAACCTACCATATTTTGATATGAGATATTGTGATACTAAAACACATTGTAATATCAAAAGAATAAGTCTATCATATATAATTCTATATCCAAGTATGTTCTGTAGCTTTTCTGTAAAAGAACTAAAATCATTTAAAAAGACGTTAAAAACATACTGTCGTTTTGAAAATCTTCATTTTTTGTTATATTGAATGGTAAATATGTACTTGTAAGAGGTAGTTTGATGTTATAATTTCTTTTATTTTATATGCGTATAAATAAACTCCAATGTATAAATTAGAACTACTAATCAAATAAGCCTAGAAATAAGTACTTTAAAGACAACGAAACTCAATATACGACTTTAATGTTGGTAGTTTATGTTTCCCTAACAATGCATTGTTCAGGTGTCTGTACTTTGGAAAGTAAAGCTTTACAATGTATTCAAAATGG
>JAAAKR030312537.1:26732-42377 GCA_010014985.3 Delias pasithoe
ATATTATCTTCTCAGATATAAAACGGACCTGTCTTAAATGATCCAAATCAGTTTTGTTTCCCAATAATGCTAACGGCATCCCAGGTGTGTTGATGGAGGGATTATGAGCAGAGCTGCCGCTGTGTGGCTTCTTTAAAATGCTTAATACTTCGGTGGCATATTCAAAACTAGTTCTGTCCGTCACTGAGTATACTAGTAGACACGCGTCAGCCCACTGAATCTGTAAATATAAATCAGAGCTAATAACTAATCAACGCGTTAAAAATTTAAAGATTTCGGTATACTTGTTAATAAAATATACTTAAACTAAATACACAATTTTATGTATATGTATTGAATCAAAATATAAAAACAAAAAGTACTATTCTATATATTGTTTACACTCAAGTAGGATGAGTCTTATTTCTTGTTGGTTATCATAATTATTATGGAATGATGATAATATGTATCGATGATAAAAAAAATGTTTCAGATTAAGCAAAACGTGAAACGCTAATTAATTGCAAGCCAACATAAGCTGGCAAAAAAGTTCACAGACAGCTTTTATGATTAATTAAAGTCTCGCAGCCAACATTCCTGAGCAGAATTAGAATAGAGACATTCGGTGTGGCATCCTCATCCTCACCGCACATATATTACTAAATAGCGATCTCGGACTACTCAAATACCAATATTCAATACCACACCATATCAACAAATAAGGTTCATGTACTAAAAATGAATAAATAAAAATGAAATAAAACCAAGAGCTTGTTTTTATAAATAGTTGCTAAGGCCCATGTAACACTGAAAAAAGCTTGGAAAATAATTTCCATAACTATTTCCAATTAACAACTCCAATGACTTTAGGTAGAATTTTAATAATACTTTCATATCAATCATGACCAAAAAGACCTCGATATAAATTATTGCATATAAGTTGAAATTGAAAAATAGACATCGGATCGTGTTTTTAATAAATCTCTATTCAACATTAGGTAAACTACACCACGTTCAAACTGATTAAATAATCCAGATGTTTGAGGAATGTTCAGTGACTTCTATGTAGATTGAACACAATATTTTTATCTTAATTTTACAAAGATAGTTGAATTGCGGTATGAAATTACTCTGTTAAGAATTTAGAGAGTAAACTTATATTATTTTCTGCTTATATATTGAAGTAGTACATACTCCAAGGTATCTTAAATATATACTCTAATCCTCTGTTTCTCTATAGCAAGTATCCAAATATAATAAATGGAGCGATATTTATAGATGCTGAGTCGTCAAGAGTAAGCTATCGCCGGCTTATATTATATTATAGCTTCGCCTGCGTTGTAAATTTATCAATTGTTACAACATTCTTGAGGCGTGTTTTCATTACTTTAGATTTTACGGAATTTTTTTATGTTATAGTATGTTATAAACTATGTGGAATTGGCAGGATCAACACGTGCCGTAATACATAATAAAGAACGCAACTGACGAATATCTTTTCATCGACTAAAGTTAGTGACCGGACGACACAAGACTATAATGTATCTTCTCTCACCCAATTCTTCGAATTGATGGCGAAGATATATTTGTATAAGCAGACGAGGTGATAAAATTAAGTTAAAAAAAACGATAAATTTAAAGTAACAGCAATGAAAGCTTCATAGTCGGCTATTATCAAAACTGATGCGGTGTACGTCGACACGAATGTTTGGCTGTCGAGGTGAGCTTCAATTAATATAGTACAGTAAACAGTGACTCATATTGCAGGTCACTGGAGCACCTAGAAGCGAGTATTATATTCGCGACGATTAACCCATTTGGAATATCTCATATACTTTGATTTTGTTTGCGGAAAGGTCTGATGTTGTCCAGATGAACAGAGTAAGGTAAAGGAATTCGAATGTTTAATTCGGCCGACCATAAATGATTAGTATAAACATCATGATCGAAGCAACTTGGGACTTTCGTATTACTTTCCTTTATTAATAAGACAATTTTATATTTCAATATCAAAGCTTTATTAAGATTTAATTTTAACCCTCTCTTAATACGTCATCTTTAAAACATATAGTTAAATGCTAGAAGAAATTGTTTAAAATACCAAAAACGCGAAGGGTAACGTTAAAGCGTAGCCTCGATTAGTTCGTGTCGTTATTTCTGAAACATCCTTAATCTTTCAATGATTTATATACAGCGTTGTTTAGAATAAAGGTCGCAATGAATTCGTTTATAACGCGAAGGTAACACTAATATGTTAATCTCAGTTTTAAATTTACCTGTTCTGTGGGAAATTTATCCAAATTTGATCCAGATACATCTATTACTTCTAGTTCTATTGGTGTTCCGTTGATTGGTACGGTTTGTCTGTAGAGCAGATCTGTAAAACAAAGCTTAAATAGCAGACTCTACTTTTATTATAAAAAATGTTTCCGCTTCCGAGAGATTCTGAGAATAGCTTTGCTATTTTTTAAAAGGAGTCCAGTTGTCCACAAATCTATGAAACGTAAATAGCGTTTAGTTTTCCTACCCTCGGATGATTGCCACCTTGCAAATATTATTTCACTCACTGACTTAACTACTTAAAATAAAATTATATCATATTACATTGAACTAATTTTGTAGTGAATATGTACGAAAAAGAACACAATGGATAATATTATTTCATGATTTTCCGAAATCACTTGTAAAAAATATAAAAAAATAATCTCTACAACAACTTGACATTGGCACTATTCATTATAGAAAGATATTAAAAAAATTATTGATCAATGTTAAAGCCTTGGTAGACTATGATACAGTCAATTATTTTATTCGTAAGAAAAGCTGCAATACTCGTATACGCTAATACAAAATTTTATTTACTTCGGCGTGTCATTAATTATTTTCTGGTACAGTTTTAAATTAAATAAAAGAAAAATAAAATATTATTACTACAATAACATTACAACTCAAAGACCAACATAAAGACAAATATTTTCCACTGTTCGATTAGCTTCTGAACTGCCATTTCTACACAATTACTATGAAATTAGTTCACGGTGAATTAATACATAATATATTAATTCAATGAATACATACCTGTGTTTGAATGATATTCTCCGATGTATCTCCTGGTTAAGTACCGAACTATGAGAGCTGTAACAAAAAGACAGATGATCAGAGATCAAATCAAAACTTATAATTTAGGTGACCGCATTTAGAAATATAGTATTCCTTTGAGTACGTTGTTTAAGTGGTAGAGTGTTGTTTAAGAAAACATTGAAATTACATCACAGTTATAGGTCAGTGGAATTATGCCACGACTTTGTAGCCCGTTTTATTACTCATTTCGTTATGTAACGAATTTGAACCTCGTCCCGTAGAAGTTAGGCATAGTTCAGATTAATTAAACGTATGCTATCTTAACAAAATAATGTGTCTCTAAGTCAATTTTAGTTATAAATTATGACTTTAAAATTAAGTTAATATTTTTATTGTACTAAAATTACAGAAAACTTAATTTTAGGTACTTTTAAAATTTTGTAATTTAATTATTTAAACAAGACGCTCAAGTGAGTGAAGATTAATATTATCTATTCACACAATTAAACTATATTTGAAGATTTGTCTTTTGAGACCTTTGAGAATTTGCAAATCACTAATTAAAATTGTTAGCTAGAAGAGAATTTTTATGTTTTTGTTCTTACCGTTACGAAAAAGATTTACAAATGTTTGTAGTTTCTTCACAATTGTAGCGTACTTTGTTGTACATATTATATTATTGTGAATATGAAATAGACAATTTGTTAGCCAATATATCCAAGAGTAACTAAAAAATGTTTAAAACTTTTTATTAAGACATTTTGAGAAAGTTGAAAGCATTAAGAAAGTTGGAATGTAGGCTGATACATTTTTAAGTATTTAAACATGAAACACTGCCCGAAGAATTCAGGTTAGTACAATAATTTGATCATATTTTTTTAGTTGAAAACGTGTCAAAACTTTTGAATTTATGTCAGCAAGTTATGACATAATATTTTAGTTTAGTTTATATTAATTTAGGAGTTTCTGTGCTTTATTATTTTAAACTAGAACTATTAGAAAAATAAATAAATTTAAACAGAATTAGTTAACAGTCTATTATTGAATCATCACTACGAATGTGACTGGATCATATCCTGTATGTGTGAAAAATAATTAGTAAAGTAAATATACTTACCAGATTTTCCAACTCTGGAACTGCCAATGACGGCGATACGTACACGAGAGGGGCTGGGTCGCTCGTCCCTCATGGTTAGCAATATATTACGCAGCTGTAACAAAGTAAACACTAGAATTCATATGATATAACCGAGTCCAAATTTAAATTATCTTGACAACAGGTTATAAAAAATATACTTCAAAGCTATAATTCTCCAAGTCAAACTGAAAATAATTGAGGAAATGTTTAGTTTATTATTATTAAATGAGAGTTTCGTAGCTAAGTCGTTTTATAAATATACCATGAAGCGAGAGGTATTGGTTTCGAATCCCGGTCCGGACAATAATAATATATTTATAATTTATTTTGTCTCTAGAAGGGTTTGACAGTGAGGCCCGTAGTAGAACCTTGCTGAGGCATATTTTGACGTAGTAATTGGATCGGCTCGTCCAAAGTGATACTACAGGCTCATAGAATAATCAGCATGTAACGGTACTTGTACTGTATTTCGCTGAGTGAGTATATCAGAGGCCCCTTCAAATGCTGTTTAAGCGGCATTTTTCGACTACACAACCAATGCGCGGATTGTGGCGCAGGCGGTGTCCTCATACCATACAGGAGATCCACCTGCTCCGTTATCCGCTATGTTATAAAAAAAATAACTAAATAGCTTTCGTTCGATTGGCTCTAATATACTATAAGATGCTTAAAAATCCTTAAACTTCTTAATTAGAAGTTTAAGAAATTAGGAGACATTAAACTAAGGCCTAACTTCTTTAAATTCACGTCGACAACTAATAACAGAATTAGCTTTGGTTTGCAAACCAATTTTAGAATTTCTTTTATCACGCCTATAGATTCGAAATGTCAACTGAAAATTTAATTATCTTAAATGTGTTCCAAACTGTAACAGGTATGTATTAATATACGTTTTCCTTCATAAGATAAGAAAGATTCATTATCTACTTCGATAGTTGGTTCGAAGTTCATGATTCTTTTTCGAGAAAGCAACAAATAAGTAGATCATAATTTTGTTTCAGTAAGGCGTGTAGCCGAAAAGTAATAGCACGTTATTATTATTTTTTTCAAATTTTGAATGCTTGATAATTGAATAATCCCAAACATTTGACATTATCAAAACATAAAATAACATTCTATTTATATTGTGAGGGTTAAGAATGGTGATTGACATATAGTTATAGAAAGAATAGTACTATTGACATTCTTTAGTCTAGAAATAAAGTAATGCTATTGACTATTGGCTGTCATGATATTATTGTAAAATATCTTAGAAAATATTGCATAAAGGTTATTTTTGTGTCTTTTTCTAAAATTGAATTGAACTATTTTAATAATGTATTATCATTCAAAAACATTAAATCATCTCATCTCTCTATAACAACGTAATTTGATATATCTAATGTTGGACAATCGGAAGTTGTAAAGAAACTGCGACTTTAAAATATCGTTACAGCATTCGAAAACGAAAATTTTATTTATGTTTGGCGCCAAACAATAATAGTCCTGTCGGCGAAAAAATCGTGGTGTTGCCAAAATATTCATATGTAGCACTATTACTTTGATTTCGTATTACTTTTCGATTTGCCTTAAACAATTTCATTCTACTACATAAATGAAACAAATTAAGAGAAGAGATTCCACTTCTTTTTTATATTTGTTGAGAACTGTTCTTCAGCTAAAAACCTTTTAAAATCTTGCAGTTTACTATTTTATTAAGATTCTTCAGATGGTGTTGTCTATCATAGTTATCCATGATAGCTAAAAGTAGTTAGTTATATAACGTGAATTTATGTCACGATTTTTAAGTTCACAGACGATTGATTGTAAAAAGGTTATATTCACGTAGGCAGAAATTGTAAAACCAGCTTATACAAAGTAATTTCTATAGATTAACAGACACTTAGATTGGCGAGCGTGGGTTGGCCTTTGAACAGACAATGTGGGTGATGCACAAACATTGAACTTCAAATTACGACCGGAATGACGCCTAAAGGAAATATCAATCATTATGTTGAAATCTATTTAGTATTTACTTGTATTTTATTAAAGTCATGAAGTGGGAAGTTCTACACCTGCTGAAGTCAATAAACGCATGCTGAATAAAAATTGATTTGTTGTGTATAATACGGGATTATGTAATTGTAATTAATCTATATAATGAAAATTATATAGATCATGTGTATTCGGATGCTGTGATTGGCATTAATATATTATCCGGAATCATAATGGATATCAGAATAAACAAATTAAAAAGTTCAAGATTCTTCCTACTATAGAGCATGTTAAAGTCTACTTTGCATTTTAAGTGTGCGATAGTTCGTATTAAACGTAAAAGTAATTATGTTTGCAAATGGTTTGCAATATAATGTTTATATAAAGCGATCGATAAAAGCTTTCTTGGAAGCAATATCGAAGAAGGTCAAATCCTTGGCAATAAATCCAGTCGTTAGTAATTTTTCCTCCCATGTCCTCAAGGATCTCTCCAAGGCTAGCGAAATTCGACACTGGCGCTGATTGAAGGTCGTGTGGTTACATGGATAAAACATTATATAATTCTGATATGTCTCCTAGGCCAAATATGCATGTCACGTCTAATTTTTTAGAGTTTTCTCCCAAATCGCTCTAGAATCGAAACACCTTCTTCTGTTATCTGTATTTTGACTATTTTTATTAATCTGAAGGTAAATGTTTATAAAATCGTACTTTAATTATTTAAAATACTAAATAATTTCATTTAATAGGCATGTGAAATTGGTCGTGCATCCTCTTGTTAGACTTGCTAGCTAGCATATTTAATCCTATTTAAAAAGGGTTGCTGAATATATTATAGTTGATCTGTCAATGGAAATCGTACACTACAGTATACAAATATATGATATTCAGAAAGTTCAAAGTACGTTTAACTGTAACATATTATTTCTTACATAGTTTTTTGATATTTGACGTAGTAATTACACTTCAAGTAACAGATGAGACTATTTAAAGGTTGTTCACCCGACGGTTCAAATACATATAATACCATCTACTTATAACTTAATATTGCTTACAAAAAGAGCTATTATTATATGTAATTACGTTCCACATAAAACCTCCTAAATGTTTGAAGCGTGACACTTTCTTAGGTGATGGTTAGTAATTATTTTTATCAAAATATTTGCCATAATTAACTCTCTCAGTTTTAAACGAACTTAAAATGTAGAACGCATCATTCCAGATGGGCGCAATATTATCTTACTAATTAAAATTAAAAACGCGAAGTTTGTAAGTATGAATGAATAGTTTGTTATTCTTTCACCTAAAATATGCCGAATATATTGTACTAAAATATTGCAATAGTATAGCTTAGAATAACACATAGGCTGTGATTTATAATGATGTTATATAAATTGACCAAAATCAGAATCAGTTTTTATTATCTATTTTTACGTGTTCAATTTGATAAACCGGTAGATCTTTTGTATTCTGAAACATTCATTTATTGCACATATCCCTGATCTCGTAATCTAATTCGAACTATACTTGACCTATTATTCTAAGATAAACATAAATAATAAGATGTATTTAATCATTGTTTTGGTACTGGTTTGTGTACGTTACACGTGCGTTTGTAAATTGTATTGTGTAAAATAAAAAGATTTTGAATTTCTTATACACCACACAGTGGATAAACAATATTCTTCAATAGATTTACTAAATTGACATTGTAAATTAATTTGTAAAATCGATTATTGTACCTTGAAAAAGAAATAATATCCTCGCAATACACTTTCCTTGTGTAAAGATATACTCCATTGAGTCATACGAGCGCTTCTAGGCCAGTTTAAAATTTCCTTAGGACTTATACATAACCTATGTGAGTAAGCTACGAGCTTTGAAGTTATGTACTTACAAGCCTAAAGTATTACTTTTAGCATATTACCACATCTGATGCTCATTGGTGACTTATAATATTCTCTGTGAAAACATGGAATATTTTGTTAAGTTTAAACGCGTAATCCCGCTGAATTATTTATGAAATTATGAGGCAGAGTGCGTTTTAGAAAAATATTATGATACGTCTATAATTATATTATTATTTTGGCGATACTCATTCAATTGCGTTGGAGATTGTTATTTTCATAGGTGAAAAATATTAAGGTCAATATAAAAAGGTATTCACTAACTAACCCGGAAGTAACCTATCTCGAGAAATATAGAAAATAAGTGGCAGTATATTAATAAAACTATCTTGAATATAATTCACCCTCTAGAATAGCGACTCTCCTTGCCATACCCTACAAAGTGGAAATGCAATTATCTGCCTACGCTTCCGTTGGTAATAAATCTATTTACCTATGTTAAAAGCATGCAGCGTTGTGTCAATATGTGTTTATTGTTCTAGAATAGTTTGTTTTCACAGGCGATGTGCCATGAACCTGACTGGTATCTCAAATTAGATTTGTATCCTGTCGCCTATAGCCAATTTTGGTTAGCATTGAATGAACCAATGGCATCTAAAGACAAACTAAATTTACTATAATTATTGCACACGTTACTTATCTTTGTCATATTTATTTTTTTAAATATATAACAACAAAATTCTAAGGATTACTTAATAGGTATATTTGACTTTATAACACACATATATATATATATACAAGTCACATAAATATATATATTTGTGTGTGTGTGTGTGTGTGTTTAAATTTGGAAATAAATTTACTTCATCTTTTTTTTTACCATTACAACGACAACTACTATTACGATCAACGAGTATATATAGAAAAATAAGCTTACATACACATAGAAATATAAATATATAGTATAGGAGGTGTTTCATGGTAACATTTAATTATTTTGTTTTTGAGTTCTCCAAACTAGAAGAGAAGATAACAAGTTAACATTTAAATGTTAAAGGTCAGTCTTAATATTATCAGAGAAACTAAAAAAGGTGGGCTTTGTTTCATTGAAAGTTTTACCATCCTTTGTAGTTCGAAGTTTCACCGAGGTAGGCTAAAATTTTACTAATTACGATTAATACAATTGTAAAATTCAGAAAGTTATACTTAAACTGTACCATACTATCGAAGCTATTTTGTATCAGAAGCACGATTATTCTTCATTACTTTTTTTTGCTACAGTTTCATTCTGATTAACTTTGTCTCCCATAACAGAAATATTGTTGAGGGTGTAATTTATGTAATACGTGTCTTAATGGATTTTAACTGCAGAACTAATCATTCCTAATTGATCGAGGTACGGAGATACATAGTTACGTTTTTATTATTACACGGTTTAATATAATACAATATAACGGCAAAGTAGCTAAAATTAAGGCCTATAAGTACACTAGGTTATTTCTGCATCTTTTTAATAATTATGACTTTTACGGAGTTTAATCATTGCTATACAAAATTATTATTGAGGCCTATGTCCAGAAGCGGACGTCTTGATGCTGAGATGATGATGATATACAAAATTTGACGTTTAGGTAAGAGTGTGAAATACAGCTAATATACTATGCGTTGAATATTATACTTGTATCTAAGTTACAGAATCGAAGCAGAGATTATACAAGTGATCAAATTAATGGAAAATACTAGCGTGTTAATTTGTCAGCGTCACTCGCCAAAATGTTTGTTTTGACAGGATTTTCCGCTCACACAAAACGCGGCGTTTCGTAGACTATATCAGATATCTCTTCATAACGTGGACACAACTAAAGATGTTTGATTATTATAGGATATATTCGTAGCCTTAAAAATTATACCAAGATTCACAGTATTTCTTTATACAGTATCGATACTGTTTTAATAAAAATGCACCAGGCGCAAAAATATGTTTACACATATTTCCCACTGACTGAAGGATAAACTAAAATTTTTTCCTAATAATTTCATATATAAAAATACGTGTACTATATAACAAAATAGATTTATTCGTACAAGTCTTGTATTATAAATTCGTAACGTGTTGTTATTTTAAAAATTTTAACTATTATATTGGACATTCTAAGCATAATTAGTTATAACTTTGTTTCTGGCAATTTTCTCTACTCTAACAATTGAAAAAAAGGCAAATATTTTTACAGGTAACTTTAAATGTAAAATAAATTAAAACTAAAAATTAATAAAGCAATAATAACTAAACCAATAAATATGTTTTATGCATCAATAATAAAATATCACAATCCCATATCTAATCTGACAACAAGGAAGTTTTTTATCACTCAGTGCCGTTGGTCAACGGAATTTTTTCAGTCATAAAATTAATTAAAGTAAAAATAATTAATATGACTTTTATGCCTATAACTATATTTAAATATTCAAAACGTCCGAAATTTAAAAAAGGAAAACGTAAAAAAACAAAAGCTTATGAAAAATTATCTTCCACACAAAAATATCTAAATGTATGTCAGTTTTACTGGAAAAAATATATAAACGAACCTTTGAAACGTTATTTGAATGTAGCTTTAGGTCTGGTAGTCTTCACAAACACAACACTATAGTTTGTTAACACTGAGTTTATGAGCAACAAGTTCTTTGGAAGCCGAACACGCACCCCAGCGAATGCTTACAACGCGACTAAGCGCCGCACTTCTCAGCAACGCTATATATATGCGGACTCGTTGTTTTCAGACGCTTCACGAGATTCTCATACAAAAATATCTGTGGAATCTGAAGCCTAATTCTCTTCTGTCACTACCTCTTTGGACACAATGGGAGCGTTGATCTCTCGTGTGCAGTATGACCACTGACCAGATTTTTACAATCTGATTCGGCTGACCGAATTATGATTCAACTCCTAAATACCTTATTAGATAAGCTATATTCACTATTCATTAACAATTGAACGAAATAAATATAACTAAGATTCATTTATATTCATTAATATTTTAAAGAATATTTTAACTAACGTTCATTGAAATTTTCACTATTGGCAGGGAATGTCCATGTCTTTCTTTGTGTCATCTAGGAACACAAAGAGAATAATAAAACAAATTATTTCCTAGTCTCTGTAATTACGCACATATTTATGGTACAATTTAAATATTAATTATGAATAAAACGAAGTATATATTTCAAACAGTCGGATGTTGCAAAGTAACGAATATTGTATGTATATGTAAGTTTTATCCCATTTATCTAATCTTACAAAGAAATAAAGTAAGTGTTATATAAAACGGTAACAATAACAGGAAAACATTAAGACGTAGTAATCTACTAAAGTATATAAAGAGAATTTGAAAATCCAATGAATCCAATGAACCTATTCGATTGTAGAGCTTCTTGTCTGGATTTGAAATGAAATAGAACAATGACTGTTTATCGAAAGTATTATTAACGAGTTCATAAATAAGTCCATGACTCACCTTTGTAACTTAAACAAAAAAAACTTTCTAACCAATAGATAAGCATATTTAACAATAAATAATTATGAAAAACAAGTGCTTTAAAAAAATTTTACTTACAATTCGTATTTTTATAATACTACATTTCGGGCAAATAACAAGACACTAACAAAGTATAACCGATAAAATCAGGTTATTCACTAAACTTTAATCTAACTATAATTTATCTGAAATTTTGTTTCAGAGACTAATTTTGTAAATGGAAATAGTTTTTTTAGCATTTATCTATATTTAATTCTAATCTGCTTCAATAATTTAACCTTCTTAAATTCTAATGAAATATAAATCAAGTTTTTGGTTAGTTCAAAGTTTTAGAATACTATTAATCGTCTCTATTTTACCAATTTTTTATGACATCGTTGTTAAATGTACTTTGTAAAAAAGTACTTTTTTGAACTGGTTTATTAGTATATTTCGTTACACTTGCAATATTAGATATATAAGAGAGACGAAAGCTTCGGGATATTTGAATGTAATGAGGTTGATTGGTCACGTGTTCACGTGGTTCAAAGTTAGATAAAGGACTGCTGGGGCGCGTAGCAGCGTGATATTGTACCAATTGCATCGCTACGCCGTAGCCTGAATTTGTACTTTATATTTTAATTCATCATAGGTTATGGAAACTTTATGAATGTAAAAATTTGTTAATATTTTGATAGAAGCAATAAACTAGAATGGAACAGACAGTAAACAGCCTTTCTTAATCTGAATCTTCAATTTATACAATAAAATATAAAGTACATCTTACCATGCAGCTCCCTACCATGCATCGGGCAATCCGTCAGTAGGTGGGGCACTGTTTCCTGACCCCCGGAATCGCTGGGGAATGACGGGCTGTCCTTTAATTTAAAACGATTTAAATACTCTGAGAATCCTCCATGTCCCGTGAGCACCTGCGTCAGTGTCGGCCCAATTTGTATGCTCCGTACAATTTTGTACCCGGTTATCACGCTCGGGAAGAAGATATAAGTTTTGTGATAGACGCTGTATCCCCGGCCGCGTACCTCTGGTTCCACTCATCGATGGTTGCTTCACGGGGAGGCTCCTCTTGACACGAACGATGTTACAAACAATAAATATTATAAGTTTTAAGTTAGGTCTAAAGTGTATTTCAAAAGAAAATTAATTGAAAAGCTACTTCAACCAAATCACAGTACGAGTATATCTATCTCTTTTTATCGACGATTGATCTGGAATTCGAAATTCTATTCGCCTTGGGAGCTTTTTTATTTTAAATAATATTAATGCAATCAGAAGCATACCGTAAATAGCTAGTTTATATTTAATTTTCATAACAAACATCATTGAATACACTCTAGATATAGGAAGTATACTTGTAAGTGAATCCTGTGTTTTGATCAGATTTTAAATGTCGTGATTAAATCAAAATTTGGTATTTACAGTATTAAAAAGTAGCTAGGTGCTATTTAGATCAAATATTATTCCCAAAAGATTCCTAATCTTTATGGTTGCCCTCAACAAGATAAAGTAGTTAAATCAACCAACTCCAAAACTGAGTTACAGCATGTGACATAGTTTGGGTAATAAATAGCATAGATTACATGTTTCCCAGGAGATAGCTTTATTGCCCCGAATACGATTTTTATATATACCATCACCACTAGTGATAGAACTTTATTTGAATAATATCTTAAACAATCATATAATAATAAAAATAAAATAGATCGTATTTGCGAAATTGTAGAGCCACAATTATTAATGACATAAAATTGTGTCTACTTTTGTAGTTTAATACGGTATCGAAGCGGAAAATGGAATATGTATTATGCGGTTTTCCTGTTTCCCATGCATAATGTGAAGAAGAACGATAATACTAATAAAGATAATTTGTTTTTGTTTATTTCTGAGTACTTACTGAGAAAGAAATGTGCGTCCATCGTCGACGCACACGTGACACTTAAAACACTTTATCTAGGAAGCCCTCAGACGATTATGAAATTGAAATAAATTAAGCAATATTGTTCATAAAATAGCAACTGTTATTTTTTTTTATGGAAAAAATGATTAAAAAAATTCATATTTACTTGAAATTAAATGTTGCTTTCCAGGGTATACAATTTTATATGTTATGGAGTTATAGGTCTATTAAAAATGTATTGAAAATATTAGATTACTATATAGAAATAAAATTATTATTCCGGCATCGCAGTTAGGAATATAGGAAAGACATGGCCTCTAAATAAACGATTTAAATCGAAGCAATGCTGTGCAAAATCACAACGAATAAGTGGGTAATTTTTCTTAATATCGATTTAATTATAAACACGAAATGATTTACGGCTAGTCTATTTCTATTCGTTATTTATTTAGACGATGATAAATATAACCGAGCTTCCGCCAGCGATAGGTTATGGAATTTTTTATAGCCCAATAAAAGCGCGAGCACATCAAAAGGTAAAAATTTAAAATATTTGCAGCAGTTAACTATTGGCCCTCACAGTCAATATTTAATGTTAAAATAGTAATTAGCATATATTTCGATTCATTGAATAATCATAGTTTTTAAACTTAATACTAATTAATGTCTAAGAAAACGAAGTCATAGCAATAAATAGACATTCATAAATGTCTTTGAAATATATACATTTTAACTTTCGTCATAATTATGGGTTCTAGTAATTGTTTACTTGGCAGTCGAACTCGTGACGACATAAATCAGTAACGTGGTCTCAAAATTACATGACACGTAGTGCATAGATTTGGAAATGTTGTCTTTCGTGGCAACGAAAGACGATTATTTTTCATTTTCATCTTTACCTAATATTTGTTGATTCTCATGTATAGAAAAATATACTTAATAATTTAGCTACGAATATATTTATTATATATTAGATTAAAATCGTAGCTAAAATAAATTTGTTAAAGCTAGCTTCGGCTAAAATACCGCTCTGAGCTAGCCACTGTCAGAGAGTAGTAAGACCTAATCTTTTCAGAGATAGAATATAATATATATAATTCTATTTATATCAGGAATTGAAACTAATACACATCGATAGTTACGGTTACTAACAAGTCTAAATAGCCACGGACTTTCTAAAATTATTAATATTTTTTCCTGCGTTTATATTTTATTTGTACGTCGCAAAAGAAAGTACTTACAATTTGTTATTAGTATTGTGGTGGTTATTATAGCAAAATATTAAAGTTAGCCGCCTTAAGATTTAAATTTTTTACTGTTTTAATGTTAAAGGACTATGAAAGGAAGGGCAACCATCCTACACTCTCTAGTAGATACGATTAAAATACGATGTAATTAAGAGATTTCAGAGTGACTAAATGTTTAGAGATAAAAAAATACATATTCAAGTGTCCGATGATGTTTTCAGACAGAAAAGATTAATTCTATAAGCAAGAATACTTTTGTTATAATGTGATTATAATATAATACAGTATGAATTTAACCTGATTTTCATGACACAGTGGCTTGTTGGTTTATGTCTTCTTAAGGTTTTGCACATGGCAAATTACGATGTACGACTACTATTTTATAAATTTACTTCACAATTCAAAACCCTATTAAGAATGTGTATTGGCTGATGCCCAATTTATCAAAGTAAGCCAGGAATTCTTATAATGGATTCCAATAAAATAAAGTTCATATGAAATTCTTATATTTATTGATCTCTTTTGTCTATTGACAGTTTTAAATTTCCACTTAGAACAAACAAGATTAGTGATTTCTTGTAACTTCAAATCCTTGTGTTTATGTGTATGTTTTTATTCTAAATTTTATTCGAATCTCTATTGTAAGGCTTTAAGCATTAAAACGTTCTTTAGAAGATATATTATTAATATTTTATTAAAAATTACAGTTAAAATGCATGCAATATTTTTGAATTGTTTTTTACTATTATTGGCATGCTAGTAACGATATTTTATCCAACCGATGAAGAACTTCTTAAAATAATTTTAGTACGCTTTTGTCGCATTCATTTTATCGCTGAGAGAAATTTATGAAGTCGCACCTATTCAGTTTAATTGTAATATAAAATCAATGTCACACGTATTGACATTTGGCATGTGCTTGAATAGACGCCAAGAGTGAACGACCTAA
>JAAAKR030315343.1:14768-29932 GCA_010014985.3 Delias pasithoe
GTTATTATATTTTGGCCAATTTAAACAATATTATCATAAATTATTTCTTATGAACAATTCTAATGTATGAGCTATATTATTGCAAACTTTCTTTAAAATTGTTCATTTGTTTTCGCATGAAAGAGTAACAAATGTCCACCCAACCAAACAAACTATCGTTTATACTCGTATTAGTAAAATGATCACGAAACATCTCATTTAATATTTTTATTATGGCGTATCTTGGAAATTTTAGAAGAAACGTAAACATATATTGTGTCTACTTTTAAGCAGATTTACTACCAGAGCCACCATACTCATGTGACTTACAATTTTGCCAGTTATCGTAGCGTATTATGCAAATATGTCGTGTCTACGAAGACACAACGTCATTTTCATTTGTGTCACAAACACAAAAGAGAAAATGATGGGAAAATTTTTGATTATGTTTGCCTTTTTCAGGTTCCACATTAGTGATTTGTTCATTTCCATTATTATTTGTAAGATGTTGGGGCTGTTGGCCTGATGCTGAATATAATTATCCGGAAAAGTGGATGATGTTTTATTATTCAGTACTCATTACAATATTTCAAATCGGTTGGGCCGTTGTGCAAATCTCACATCTAGCGATGATACCAGCCATCTCTGATAGCTTGCAAGTACGATCAGAATTAACCTCTATACGGTGGGTATACTATATCAAATTTATATGTAATTTTTTACTAGTTTTAATAAACGATATTATTGTTATTTTCTTCAGCTATCTATATCACTGTTAGTTTCATATTATTTATATATTGTTACATGAAAATATATATAATTATTTCTAAACATCAGATTCACAATTTAAGAGAAAATTCGTAATGTATTAATAAAATAATACTGTATCTTATTGAATTCATATCTGCCTAAATTACGTCATACACTTTTCAACTACTTTCATCATAAATTTAACAAAACTTCAGTTTTACGGAAAACTTATATCATCATAGAGGTGAGAATTTTGATAATGTTTTACTCACAAAAATAATTAGAACCCATTTTGAATGAATGAATTCGTTCGAAGCAATGATTATATGCAATTTTACCATCGTTTAAATTTATCAAATAACGTAGCATTATTTTTAATGATTGGAATACTTATATATTTTTACAAAGCTTTCTTGTTTACGTCATACTTTTTATTTGTTCGACAAACTAAAAACTCGTCTTGAAATCCAAAAACTAAAAAGAAATCAGTTAATAAAAGCACTTTTTAATCTCATCAGATGAAAACTATAAAACGCAATTTTATATCGATTGTCTATAAAATACTTAGTCATTACTGAATAGGTAATATGAGTTATTCGGGACATCTAATATGCTCTACATATTTAACCAAATATATTGTATTGGTTTCCAGTTATATGGCTTCGGTGATATCGAGTTTGACCGTGTATTTTATAACATGGGTCGTTTTAAGAGCCACTAAATATAGTACATCCATTGGACCTACGGATGATTACAAATTTCGGGTAAATACCTTGTCTTAATTACAAATAACTCCGACTATGTTATATGTGACATATATGTTTGTACATTATGTGTAAGTTTATTCTCCAAAGATCTCTCTTCAAAGATTATGAATGGTCAAAATACGTTATAAATGATTTTTAGCCATATCCGTGATTTTAGGTATAAATGCTTGTGCGTAAGAATGTGTTCGTTAAAATAATTAATACAAATTGGATACGTACTTATAAGTACTCAAACCCTCTTAGCGTTCAACAAAAGATATATAATATAACTTAAAACAAATAGCTGTATTAATAAAGTAGAAACAAATAAAAAAAAATGAAATGAATTTTATTTCAAATAAAATAATGAACAGTACACATAAATATACTAGATCAGTAAGTAGAGCCTCTGTTTTTCTCAGAATTGAATCTCAGCCTAAACTCTCAAGGTAGTTCTAAACTTTTAGGGATATACATAATTTTATTTTTTTTTTCAGAAATACAACAACTATTTGTATATAGTTAGCAAATTATTTTGATGAAATAGATTTTTGTTTTTCAGAATGTGTCATTAATTATTTCCGCCATTGGCATTTTTTGTACGATTCTTTTCCACTTATGCTTTAAACTTCGTTGTAAAACTGATCGTATTACCATTAAAATGGACTCTGATGGTGGACAGGAGAATCTCCTACTGAATACGAAATGGAAATTTTGGTATTTTCTGAAAATGCCTTTGCTATATCAAACTAGTTTGCTGTAAGTAATTCCATTTCATATAACTAACAGGTCAAATTTTACGTTTGTACGCTTTAATAATATACTTTGGTACAGTTCAACATAAAATTTTCTCTTTTTCTTACGGTTTCTGAAACTGATAGCTATCATTAGAATCCATTTTTTGAACTTATTAAATAGATTCGGGAAGAAGGCATCAATATGAAATAATTCAATTATCGTGGACTTTAGGCATAAATATTTAAGTTTGTAAGTTTTAAGGGCGTTAACGCACCCGCGGCCCAACAGAGGCAAGATGTGTCCACGGGCGGAGAATCACTTATCTGGAACCTTCTGCTCGTTTGCCTTCTGATTTTCAAAACTAAAGTAATAATAAAAAACACATACTTAATTTCATGCATAGTTCATTTACCTATTCTTATTTTTTAAATAAACTTTTACAGTCAAAATCCAAAAAAGCTATAGCGAATTAACCGGTGGGCCTTGACGTGAAAATTAAAATAATAGTAATGTAGTGGGTCTTTCCTTAAACGGTTAATTGTGATTGTTAACGATTTTATTAGAACGTTATCGAATACACTGTATTTTATATTACTGATAAAATTTCAGATATGTATTCTCACGTCTATATTGGGCGTTGAGTTTAGTTTACGTACCTTTATTCCTAGAGGAGCGATTGTCCGTGAATCCTGCTGAGGGTTCCGAACTGGTGGCCAGTGTACCACTTGTGCTGTACGTTTCTTCCTTCGCTTTCTCCTTCTTTTTAAAAAGCAACATAGAGAAAATCGGTAATAAGGTAATAGTCTGCTATAAATAGTATAAGTTGGTTCAGTTAGTTGATAGTGTGGCAGCAGTCATAGGTTTTAAGACGTTTTCAAGTGTAATTGTATGATGACCTATGACGAATAAATGATGTTTACTTTGATTTGCTGAAAAACTATGTAACACTAGAACACGTTTTAGGTGGTTCAGACAAAAAGTTATGTTATTTTATCCTTTTAAAATATCGTTTTTGGTTGATATATGTTTTTCAAATTCTTCTGAAACACAGAGGTATACCTTTTTACCGTTCCAGGTTGCGTATTTAATAGGAAGTTGCTTCAGTTTAACAAGTTGCGTATGGATAGCGGTGACCATTGATCCAGAGGCTAACGTTATACAAATATACCTTGTGGCAACAATGATTGGTGAGTTAGCGTGAAAATGTAGGTTTGCCAGTAAATGTGCCTATTTTCGTGAGTTTCTTAACCCGCAGAAAAGGAATACTGAAACATGTGTTGACCCACTAATTAGGATACCCACCTGCCCGTTTGTTCAATTATATAAATAAAACTAATTTTATGTAGAGGTATATTTTGTGTATTACTGTAATTATTGAAGATAATCTCTGGATCTACTTAACCAATCTTGAATAATCTTTCACTTTCTATATATTAAAAGATGAAAAGGATTTTGACTAAAATAGTGTTGAACGATATTTTTTTTTAAGAAACGCTAAAACGATGATATGCTTGAATTCTAGTGGAATTGAGGAAGCCTATAAAATAGTCCGCGACAGCGTATATCTATCTAACTTTCGACATTTCAAATATCATGTTCCAGGTCGCTAGTATTATATAATTACGAAATAATGTCTTACATATAAAAACTCCACAATACTCAATACGCATGATTAAATCTGCATAAAAATGATGCCTACGAGAATAGAATTAATTCATTTGAAAATTAAATTATTAACAGCCTCTAAAAATACTAACGAAGGCTATCGCTGACGCACATACTAAAAAAATAGGTAGGTTAGCGTGGGTATGTAAAATAGAAGGCACATGAATTTTTAAACAAAACTAATAATAATAATAAATATGTTTTGTAGTTTAATATGTTGATGATCTAAAGCCTGTATAATAAATGATTACTGTCAATTATTCATGGCCATATAACACAACAAGTTAGCTACTCGAACAAAAATGTGTTAATGTTGTTTGTTTTGCGTCTTGACACAACTATGACCAGTTCTGAAATTCGTTAGATAAAAAAATCTATAAAAATATTATTTTGTTTGTTTTATTCAAGCCGTTTAAAAGGCGGTAACTTCGTTCACTGGGCTGACGTTGTAATGCGTTAATAGCAACTTTCACGTTATTTTTTCATTTTTATTCAATCTATGTTGATTTGTTTTTTTATATGTTTACCTTTGCCTCGGGCATAACTTTACGTTTTAACCCATTCAATGGCATTTAATGGCACGCCTAGCGTGGCCATCCTAGTCCTTATTGTCATTTGACGAGCTCTCATTTTTTCATCAATACCTCAAAGATAGGCAACATTTTTCATCGAAACACACAGAGCATAAACTTTGTGCCATAAGCTAAAGAATCCTGATGTGGTTCTTACTTTTAAAAAGTAACGGTTCTTAAGACGTTTTTATCGTCTATAGTTTTAATGAATTCTTTTTAGTAGACCGCTTTATATGCCTCTAGGAGTAAATGGTTCACGAGGCTGTGGTTCTGGGTTCGAACATTTACATTCAAACAAAGAAAGTGATCAGGTGAAGATTTATGTTTGCATCATCTGAGATGACAACGATAACAATGTTTCTTTGTTTGATATGAAGACATATTTAAATTATATAGAAAATAAACTTTGTGAATTAAGAACGATTAAAGTTATCTGGAGAAGATTTAATATTTGACAATGTATTATTTTAAATTGTGTCTAGAAAGGAAATGTTTTATTATTTCAGGCGCTGGTAGTGCAATTACTCTTGTGTCCAGTCTGTGCGTTACAGCTGATCTCATCGGCCCTCATTCCCATCAGGGAGCGTCTATTTACTCCATAGTAACATTTGCTGATAAGTTGGTCACTGGCATTGCTGTTGTAGCGATTGAAAACTAGTAAGAATTAGCAATATTTAAAAATTAAATAACGAAATATTCGTTCAACGAATTCCATAAAAGTTCTATAGGAAACCTTTGCTTCATTATGTTTTTATAATACCTGTTAATAAAATTAACACCGAACAATCATATTGTATACTCGTAATCTTTGATTTTGTACATATGAACTGTAATAGGTATTTAAAACATAATTACTATTTTCAGCAAATGTGAAGATGCACTGCAATGTCCTCAGTACTACAGAGGCGTCTTAACTTACGCATGCGGAGGAAGCGCTGTATTAGGAATCTTATCCTTAGGATTAACGGCATTAGGAAAAGATAAAAAGAACCATACCTAACCGACTTATTTAAGGTTCACAATTAATGTGTGGAATTTTTAAAGGATTTAATATTATTTTTATTCTTAATGAGAATAGCTAACAGCCAACTGTTAATATGACTATTATTAGATTACAAAAAATTATGGATTTTCTTTAAAATTTTAGTTCTCTCTTTATATGAGAATACATAGCAGACAGCTGGTTATTACCAAATATTCCAAGAATTTTGTATGAAATAAAGAAAATTTGAGTTTATGCCTTTTATCTTACTTTCTTTAATGACATGTGTGTTTTGTGTAGTTCTCCACATTACTACGCTGGATGTAGTTCATTTTATCAAAAAATATTTAAGAAAGCATAATAATCTATTGTATCTATTAATAAAGGTGATCAAGGAAACAATTGTAGAAAAATATTATTACATAATTAAAAACAATATATGAAATTCAATACAAAAATTGTTTCTTTGCAACAAGAATATTAATATGTAGATTCGAGACACACATGTCGAATTACAATCAAACATAAATCTTATTTCAGGAGATGTATTAGATTTATAGAGATATTTAAACCTAACACTAGGAAATTCATTTCACATATATAGTTCAAAATCAATTCTATTTGAACTATAAAATTGTGAATCTTCTCCATGCTTCCTAACCCATACCCCAGTCTTAAAGTGACCTTCATTCACCCACTTATTCATTTGACCTGTTGAATGTGGTCCAGAAACTGCAGCATTATCATCTTGGCTCCATTTAAACTCCCATTTGACCTCCTTAGTGTCTTCATCTTCACTCTCCACTTTTGTATCATTTTCTATTCCCAAATTTTGCTTTTCTTTCTGATCAAAGTCATCTGCATACATATCCAAATCTGTATCTTGATTTTTCTTCTCATCCTTTACTAAAATCTTAGTAATCTTTTCATATGTCTCCTGGTATATATCCATATTACCAGTTTTAGTAAGGATTTGATTTGCGAGCTCTGTTACTCTTGTTATAACTCTACTGCCTTCATCTACTATACCTTGTTTTTTCCTTTTCCACCTTTCTGCACTTGAAACTTTGGAACCAGCACCTGCAAATTACATATCAACACAATTTGAATTTAATCAATTATTGTAATTTAAAAAACACTGGAAATATTTAATTCATTATTTACATTAAGAATGATTCAAATAATATCACTTGACTAACTATAATAGAGATTAACTGACTCATAGAAAAACTTATTGGTCCTATCAAAAAAATTCTTTTCCATAGAAAATAAATCCCTTCAAAAAGCTCTTTAACATTTATAAAAAATTCAAATAATTTTACAAACCTAGTCGTTGTAAAGCCTTTGCAATTGTCTCTTTTGGCTTCATATGTTGTATTATTTCTTTGTAATTTGATACAAGATCAAACTTTTCCTCTGTTTCATCATCACTACTATCACTATCATCTAGAATACCTTTCATATCATCATCTTTGTGCACTTTGTATTTATCCTCTGGTCTACCCTTTACTTTTACCCAATCGATATTGTCAAGCCAACCATCCTGCACCTCCTTCTCTTTTTTCCAATGATAATGACCTTGTGTGTCAAAATGACCTTCTTCTAATTCTTCCTTCATGTTAAATGGGGTTATTGTTATCTAAAAAATAAATAATCAAATAAAAACAACTACTTCAACATATATAGTCAGTTACTAGAAATTCCATTATGTGCTTATTTTCAATCATAAAAGTAATTATGAAGATTATGACATAACATTGTATACACAGAATAACAATTGCTAGGAAAAAGAAATTACAATGAGGCATATAAATGTGAGACCGACTTACTTCACCTTCCATTCCAGCAATACCTTCTTCTTCGCCTTCAATATCATCTGCATTAAGCACGTTTTGTTTTTCTTCTTCAGCTGCACTGTCCTCCTCGTCAGAGTCGAGGGAATGTTTCTTACCATCGCTAACTTTTGATTGAGGTCTCTCCCTTTCATCAAAAGCAATTGTAGCCGTTCTTTTAGACATTCTACAAGCTAAACAAAATATATATATATAAATTTCAATTTTGTTTTATATATTTATAATTTATACCTTTATAGTTTATATGATAAAATATTATTTTAAATAAACTTTCGCTTGGCTACAAAAATTTTAAAACAATATTGTAACACCACAATACAGATGACATAATAAATAAAGTTTTTAAAAATTTTCACGCCCTAGATACTAGCTTTTTTAAGCATGTCTTAGTTCTATAGGTCTACCAGGATCTGATGGCAAAAAGGGAAAAAAGAAGTTGACGCTAGCAGTACTGGGGAAATTGGAGTGGGGCGAGGACCAACTTATGTCGTAAGGCCCACTTCGGTGAGCCGCCGAGCAGCTGCCCAGGTGGCCCACGTTCCCGCGACAGCCCAACCCGAGGTCCGTGTCTCGCAAGAGGCGCTCTTGTGCTCGTCGCGGCCAAAACGAAATACCGGTGAGCCTCGGCTTGCCCCCATAGTCCGCGTTAAGCTGAAAAGGCCGTAAGGCCAATAGCGAGTTAGCCATTAAAAAAAAATGCTGTTTTTCTTGCTGGAAAGGCCATATGGTCATACAGCGAGTTGGTCAATCACAAAAACAAGCTTTTTTCCTTATAGTGGTGATTCTCTATGTGACACATGCAAATACATATGTAATACATTTATCCAATGATAAAGGACAATTATTTTTGAATATCTTACTGTGTTAGCCACAGTAAGATTGAGTTCGAAATTTAGATGAAAATTCCAATTACCCCAGCAGAACTTGAAAATGGTTCCAAATGCTGAACTTCCATAAAAAAAGTCTTCATCAGAAGAGGAAGACGAGAAAGACACAGTGTTTATGATAAAGCTTTCCTCCTTCATCTCAATTAATCGATCTTCTTCCATGAACTGAGTTTCAATTTTTATTTCTGGTTCACAAGATTTTCGCAGTTTTTGCCACCTTTCCCCTTTTTACCGAGCGTATTAAATAGGTTTCTGTTAGATCTGCCTTCAATAACAATTCGTCTTATGGTAACATTAAAAACGCATGAAATAATCCAAAGTTATACATAATATGATACACACGAAAAATGCAATAAACCAAAGTATCAAGACGTGTCATTCCATAGAACCAGTCAACGCTTGCACATGGTTCAATATCGATGATTGTGTTTGTAATCGAAGAGTTTTCTTCGACATTTACACCACTTTATAAAAGAAATTTGGAGCCAAACTAAAAACAATTCCTTAAAGTTTCAATTGATATCTGATATTTATTTTGATGCCATATGAAAATCACCGGTTTTATAAAATTCTTTTTGCCAATAAATCCTGCTAGACCTGGTAGACATTTAGAAAGTGGTGAAAATTTTACTTGTAGTGGCAAAATCAGAAATATTGTCATTTTGCTATACTGTTCAACTGTTATATATACCAATATATATTTTTAAATCTGTTACAAAATATAAACTGTTCTTTATTGCATGACATGCGATGCCGCCAAAAAAAACTTTAAATACGAATTAGATATTTAAATCAAAGTCAAACAACAGTACTGATCAACATTCACGAAATATATCAGATTATGATATATCTGACTATGCATATAAAAATGTTAATTATAAATTATTTGCTAATTTTAGTATTAGTTATTAGCTAATAGTGATATCTTATCAAATGCGAGACAAGGGACCGGAAATTACGTACATTTTCTATTTAAGAAATGGCAACATATTATTTTTTTTATAACCAACAGCTTAGCATTGCGAACAATTGTAAGAATATGGCAATATGGCTGTAGCTTTCGAGTGTCGGTGGTAGTGCGCGGCATTACGGCCAATTCTGTAGTGAACAGTATAATTCTGACGACTTGAATAGTTTAATTTTTTATTTTTCCGTCATAACTATTACTATTTACCTTTATTTTACCAAATTTAAACGGCAATTTTACTGAATTTTTACTTCCATCGTCACCATTATTCAAGCCACGACAAAATGGCGTCGCTTGACAAGTTTTTCAGGAAAAACTTAATTTACTTTTTTCTTGATATTTAGTAAGAAAATATTTAAAAAATATTTTGCCTCGTTTAGAATGATTTCATCAAAGTGATTTAGAGAGTTTCATTCGGTTTTAACCCACGCATATATATCTTATAACGTTTTTATTGTAAATTCTGCAAAATGCTTTTGGTAAGTGTTTTTAAGCATTATTTGTTATTGTTTTGATGAAATTTTCGTTTATGTAGTTGTTTTTGAGCTTTTAAATATTTAAGAATGTTCTCGAAGCAATGGGTGTGGTCCTAGATTTACTTGGTTTTTCGAGACGTAGAAGTGAATAAATCGGTTTCTGGGATTGTTTACAATATATTTCGGTGTTTTTATGTATTAAAAAGTTATTGTACCACACTAGGAAGAGTTTTCTTTCATACTTTGTTACGTAATCCTTCACAGCAGCTCAATTTAAGCTGATTTCTAAAGGGACCCATTTTAGCAATTTTACTTTAAAAATTGGTCTTCATGTGATTTCTAAAGGTTTCAGGCAAGCCTTAGGTTTTGGTCCATGTGTGTTTTAAATGATATTAATGTTGGGTTTCTTAGTATGAAAAATATTGCCATTTGCTTCCACAATTTTATGGGAATTTTTTATATGAATTTAGCTATTTCTTTTCACTTTCTTATGGTCAATGTACATGTTTTGAGGTTATTTTTTGATTTAATATTTATAATGTCACATTAATTTAATATAAATAAGCAGTTCTGTTATTGCTGTACATTTTATAGAAGAAATTAGGATATATTGTGCTTCTATTCTTGAATTTTGTATATTTATCCAGCAGTTCTTTCAATTTCTTCTCAAAACATATCATGTTTATTGCAGTGAACTTTAAAGAAATGTTTTTGTTTTTGTTACCATACAAAGACAAGTCACCAATCAATAACTGTAATAACTAATTATGGTATAGTTTTTTTATTTTTTCTTAAAAGAATATTTTACACATACTATGAAATCTGGTAGCGGTAGGGAAATTGGTTATTTCAATTTTTATATTTTTTTATTTACAAGTATTATACACTTTTATTATTACAGACGGGTTTTATGAATGAATCAGAGAGTGAATCTACAAGTGAAAAGGGTGAAAAGACTGACTCTAGTGGATCAGGATCAGGAAGCGAAAGGTATTAAAATCTATTCTATCTTTTTTTATTTTTGTTTCTTATAAATTTATTTCCATTACTCATTTTGATTGTTAGTGACAGTGGTTCCAGTTCATCTGGTTCTGCATCAGGTGGCAACTCTGGATCTGAAAAATCATCAAATGTAGGAAGGTCTCACTTTAGTGATGATGGGAAATCTTCTGCAAAGGACAGCAACGGAAATTCCTCTAAGTCAGATCATCATACTGATAAAGACTCCTCAGATGATAGCATAAGACATAAGTCAAGAAATAATCATAATAAAATAAAATCAGATCCATGGGATGACAATCCTGATATTTATGGTGTAAGAAGATCAGCAAGGTCTCGTAAAGAGCCTGATAGATTAAAATTGGCTGATAGTGATTCTAGCGACAAAGGCAGAAATAGCAGTAGGAGAAACCAAAATAGAAGGTAAAAAAATATTGACTGGTTTTATATTCCTTACTTTCATATATATATATAAACTAAAAAGACCTCAATGTGCCTCAAAGGATGCATCATATTAAGAATTTTTAAATACATGTAATCTTTTGTGAATATTTACATACTATTTTTTTTAAGATTTATGAATGAATTTAACCATAATTTATTGGCTTAATTATATATTGTCTTATACAAATAATGATTTTATTGTTGTAAATAATTGTTGCTGAAATTTTAAATTTTAGTGATTCCTGGAACTCTGATACCTCAGACAGTGATAGTGATATAAAAGGGTCACCACCCCCACCTTCCAAAAGACCAGGCCAAAGAGGAGTACCATTAAGAAAAAAGAAACCAACAAGAAGAAGAAGATTTACTAGTGATGAAGATGAAAGTAGTGAACTTTCAGATGAAGACACAAAGAGGTAAAGGTTGAATAAACACATAAACACTGTAATTGTGTTTTATTATTCTAAATTTTGTGTGTCTGTTCTAAATTTGGAACTCATTTTGTATAGTCGTACTGCTACACGTCGCACAGGAGCCGCTGTCAGCTATAAAGAAGCCAGTGATGAACAAACCGATTCTTCAGATTTACTGGAAGTTGATAATGTTGAAGGTGAGCTGGAGGTTGAGCCTGAGCCTGAGGAACATAGTGAAACTATAGAAAAAATTCTTGGTTTTAGGCATGGCAAAAAAGGAGGTATGTACATTTGTTCCAAATATCATTAGTTGTACCCATTGTTAAAGTGTTATAATATTTGTCTCAATTTTTACTCTCTTTTTAATAACATTTGCAGTCAAGTATAAAATTTTAGCTAATTTCTTCTTATCATTGTGCAGTCACGGGAAATATCACTACGGTTTACTATATAGAAGAGAATGGAGATCCAAATGAGGGTTGCGATCCTGATGATGAGGCGACAACAGAAGCACAGTACCTGATTAAGTGGAAAGGGTGGTCTCATATCCATAATACATGGGAATCTGAGAAATCAATTACTGAACAAAAAGTGAAAGGTCTGAAAAAACTAGAAAACTACAAGAAAAAAGAGTCCGAGTTATCATGGTGGAGGAAACAAGCTGGTCCAGAAGATATAGATTATTTTGAATGTCAATCGGAACTTCAACAGGAATTAGTGAAATCTTACAATTTTGTGGAAAGGATATTTGGTAAATATTCTTCTTTAGTATATGCAGCTGAAATCATATCGTATTTTACAATTTATTTTAATTTTAGCTGAACAAACTCGTGAAATTGAGGGTGGTGGGACAGCTCATGAATATTTCTGTAAGTGGGAATCTCTTCCATACGCTGATGCAACGTGGGAATATTCGACGCTTATAGAAAAGAAATGGCCCGACAAGGTTCAGCATTTTAAAGCACGAGAAGCAGCAACGACAACACCGTCTAGACATTGTCCTGTTTTAAGAAGGCGGCCGAAATTCCACCAACTTAAAGAACAGCCAGAATATATGGGTAAAGACAAGGTAATGCAACCTTCAGGTTTTTTAGATTGTGCTACTCTGTTCACACAAACCCACACAAACACCTCATCTACTTACAGTAACCATGACTGCTTGCATGATAATACAAAAAATAACTATCTTGATCTTTCCATTACATGAATATTTTTGTTTCAGTCATTTATTTTAAGAGATTATCAAATGGATGGCTTAAATTGGTTAATACATTCCTGGTGTAAAGATAATTCAGTAATTCTTGCTGATGAAATGGGTTTAGGTAAAACTATCCAGGTAAATAGCCATATTAATTTTTTTCTATATCTGCTAATTCAAGTTTTATAAATGTTAATATATTGCCTTTGTTTTAGACAATATGTTTTCTATACTATTTATTTAAAACTCAACAATTATATGGGCCATTCCTTTGCGTAGTACCATTGAGTACAATGACTGCGTGGCAAAGAGAGTTTACACAGTGGGCGCCTGATGTTAATGTTGTTACGTACATTGGAGATGTTTCTAGTAGAGATATTGTAAGTAATCTTCCTAAAATATTTTGCTTGTTCCATTTTAAATTCAAAATTTTACACATATTTCTTTTTTTAGATCAGACAATTCGAATGGAGTTTTGCTAGTTCAAAAAGGCTGAAATTCAATGCAATCTTAACGACATATGAAATTTTATTAAAAGACAGACAGTTCTTGAAAACATTTAGTTGGGCTTGTCTACTTGTGGATGAAGCTCATAGATTAAAAAATGATGATTCTCTCTTATATAAGGCACTTAAAGAATTTGACACAAATCAAAGATTGCTTGTCACTGGAACACCTTTACAAAACTCTCTGAAGGAACTATGGGCTCTATTACATTTTATTATGCCTTACAAGTAAGTTGTATTGAGATTGTTGTTCTCATAATATATGTAGATATTTTTCATAACAGTAACCTGAAAATTTTAGGTTTGAGTCTTGGGAGGAGTTTGAAAAGGACCACGAAGACGCAGCAACAAAGGGTTATGAAAAGTTACACAAACAATTAGAGCCGTTTATTTTAAGGAGGCAAAAGAAAGACGTAGAAAAGTCATTGCCAGCTAAAGTTGAACAAATATTGAGGGTTGAAATGACTTCCATACAAAAGCAATACTATAAATGGATTCTTACAAAAAACTACAGCGAATTACGTAAAGGTGTAAAGGGGTCCACAAATACGTTTATAAATATAGTTATAGAGCTTAAAAAGTGTTGCAATCATGCTCTTTTAACGAAGCCAGAAGATTTTGAGTCACGCGCATCACTGGCAACGACGGATGCGGTCGAGGTATCGTCAAACATTCATACAAACCTTTAACCCGTATTTCAAACACAAAGTCTTCTTTCGCAATATCTCTTATTTTTAGTATGAAGACACTTATATAGTTACTTTGTATTTATAATAATAGAGTTACTAAAATGAGATTTTTATTCCAGAAACTTTTAAGAGGGTCAGGAAAATTACTTCTGCTAGATAAATTACTCTGTAGACTAAAAGAAACAGGTCACAGGGTACTGATCTTCTCGCAAATGGTTAGAATGTTAGATATACTAGCAGAATACTTGCAAAGAAGACATTTTCCTTTCCAAAGGCTTGATGGTAGTATAAAGGGGGAGTTACGTAAGCAAGCTCTTGATCATTTTAACGCTGAAGGTTCTCAAGACTTTTGCTTCTTGCTATCTACGCGTGCTGGAGGATTAGGAATTAATTTGGCGACAGCTGACACTGTGATAATCTTTGATTCGGATTGGAATCCTCAGAATGATTTACAAGCTCAAGCACGAGCTCATCGAATAGGTCAAAAAAACCAGGTACATTTCGCTTTACTACTTCATAACATCTAGGACTTTATGCAATTCCAGTTTTACTGTGTAATATTATTCGTAGGTCAACATTTATCGGTTGGTAACAGCTAGGTCTGTGGAAGAAGACATCGTAGAAAGGGCTAAGCGAAAAATGGTGTTAGATCATCTCGTGATTCAGAGAATGGATACTACGGGTAGAACAGTCCTGAACAAACGCGACGCTTCTGGGACGAGCGCTAATAATCCGTTCAACAAGGAAGATCTAAATGCTATATTAAAGTTTGGAGCTGAAGAGCTATTTAAAGATGATGACGAAAATGATGAAGATCCAGTTGTTAGTATTACTTTTTGCTGTTTTTTATATTGTGACGTGATATATATCGTAATATGATTTCATTTTAGTGTGATATCGATGAAATCCTACAAAGAGCGGAAACACGGGATGAAGGGCCTGCGATGGTGGGAGATGAATTGCTTTCAGCGTTCAAGGTTGCCAGCTTTGCATTTGATGAAGAAAAGGCTGTTATGGGTGTCAAAAAAGATGGCGCAGAAGAAGAAAGCAAGGATTGGGTAAGTTTAGCTAGCTTTTTTTAATGAAAGCTTTTTTAGATCATTTGAAGCAAGAATAACTATATATTTATTATTGTTGTAGGATGACATCATACCAGAAAATGTCAGGAAGACCCTGGCTGAGCAAGAAAAAACGAAAGAAATGGAGGATCTCTATTTACCGCCTCGTAGAAAAACACAACAGAACAACGTGAATAGTAAGTTGTAAAACCTAGTTTCTTTGTTTCTTAAGTTTATTTGAA
>JAAAKR030316422.1:0-16506 GCA_010014985.3 Delias pasithoe
GAGGTAGTTTAGAGCCAGGAGAAGGACATACTTTTTATCCCGTTCGACAGCATTTCCGTGTGACTTGACATGAAACGTCAGTCATTATAAAAAGTGGTATAACAAAAAAGAATCAGACTTGGAATAACAAAACGCAAATGACAGCTATGTAATTGACAATTTGATATTTGTAAGAAATCAATAATAAAACTATTTCTATTAAATAAATAATTAACAATTAAAATACAGAAATAATTATGAATGATTAATTTAGGTATTAAATTTTTTTTGTATTTTTTTCCAATTAAAAAAACTGATTATTTATTGCAGTTAAGGCGGAACAAAGTTCACCGGGTCAGCTAGTAGTATTCAAATATTAAATTCATTTATCAATTTGCGAGCCAAAAATCTTCTTAATATTCCAAATTACCAGCTAGTATTATAGCCTTATTTAATTAGCTTTATAAATAATTACATATTTTATATGTAAAAATGAAGACATGTTTATAACAAATTTATATTTTTCCTTTAGACGAGGGTTATCTGTAGGCGCTGAAAAAACATCGTCCCGGGAGGGGCATCCCAAGCGCAGTTCAACCTTTAAATCGGTGAAAAGCTTTATTCGTTTGGGTAAGAATAGACTTGATAGTAGTGGTGATGAAGATCAAGGCCTATTAGACTTGCCTGGAACATCAAGTGAGCCGGAAGGTATCTACAGTCAGACTTCGGTATCCTCAGATGATCTTCTTATCGACGTACAATCGCCTATTGAAACTCCAAAATCGAAAAAAATGTAAGTCAAATTTAAAAACATTATTATAATTGGTGCGCCGATTTTAAATTCAACTCGTTCAAAATGTTTTTTGTCAGCTTTCGTGCTGAATATATTGTACAACGTGTTCAGCACGAAATTGTTGAACATTGTTCACATGCAACAGATTGCTACGAAATATTTTATGAAATCCTATTTTCGAGTGCTTTAATTTTACGTTTAAAAATTAAGAAACAAAATGCAATAAACGAAAGAGAAACAATTGAATGAGTGTAACAACTATCTATTTGTAATTAGATCTTTAATAGACATTTTGTTGGTTAAGGCGAGTCACGATGGATATGTCTGGCCCTTGTGCTCTAAAAGCAGCTGACTTTCAAATCTGCATCACTATAATTGAGGCTCGGCAGTTAGCAGGACTTAACATGGACCCTGTCGTTTGTGTTCAAATCGGCGAACAACGCAAATACACGAGCGTCAAAGACAGCACAAACTGTCCATACTATAACGAGGTTAGTTTGAATATAAATATTGTATACTGACATATTTTTTATATATTTTAAATACAAACGAAAATAAATATATGTAAAAATAATTATCTAAAAATCTAAAGATAATTCCTCTTCCTTATATTATGAAGTCGAATCGGAAAGTATAATTAGGTATATAAAAATATGTGACCAATAAACGTTGCATATCGTTTAATCAGTACACAGCACTGGCCCAAATTGCATTCAAGTAAAGTAGGTCAATACGATTTTATCCAACACTTATAGCTTTATTTGGATTTTTCAGCTGCAATTTGGCTTTATTTCTGAGTAATTAATTAAACGTTACAATATTTGTTTCACTAAAAGAAACGTAACGTTACCGTTATAGCTTTTGCTAATATATAAATATCTGTAGATAATACTCTACTCTAGATATACTATATTCAATCACTTATAACTATTAGTACTTACACTACAAGAACACTACTTACACTAATTATACTATAAGAAGACAGTGATAAGAATATTTTATTGTTGATTTAATTTACAGCAATATTATCCTTAAATGGAAAGCCTTTTGCTTAGATATATTAACTTGGTATTAAACTTGTCAAATTAAGTCGTCAAAAAATATTACGTACTAATAAATACAAAACTTTCTTTCGCCAAGAACTTTTCTCTCCTGTAGAACGACTAAAATTATTTTCAATTTTGCAGTATTTCGTGTTCGACTTCCACATGCCACCTATCATGCTTTTCGATAAGATAATTACTCTATCGGTAAGTAGTACCATTCTTGTAGCTCAATTGCGCATAGCGAATTTAATGTTTTCAAACTGCAAGTCCGCAAATGCATTCTTTTTATTTTAATCAACAAGATTTATAGACAAATTTATAAAAGGTTTAGACGTTATAATTACCGAGATATTTTGTTATGATTAGTGTTATTAAAATGGTAGCTTTAACTCTGTATTTTCTACCCAGGTTGCGTTATGTTAGCTAGTAAACTAGGTCAATTTAAATTACTAAGTAAATACAGGATGGTAAAGAGATAGATCTTCTTTTAGTGTCACTCGGTGTTTTAATGCTATGAAAACAAAGTTATTATGCAATTTTTGCATAATAACTTTCTGTTTCCAAAACCATGTCTACCAAACATCTGAACGGCTACCAAAAGTGCTTTCTATGTATGTAATTGTAAAATTAAGGAAGTTTGCGACGTGTGTGTGAAGACATGTCCCGTGCAAGACTTAATATGTTCCAGGTACTACATTCCCGTAACATTCTACGTGCAAATAAATTGTTGGGTAATTTCAAACTGGACGTGGCAACTGTATGGAACCAAACAGGTAAGCTTCTAATGCTGAGCGGAAAATGCATTCGTGTATTATATATTTTATACATTTACGAATGAAATACGTTGCGAAGAATGACTTAAATTTAAAAAATAGTCTCTCAAAATACTCAATAAAACGGTAGTTTATTTGACACGGTACTTCTACTGTGTTTCTCTGAGTGAATGAGGATATCGGAGGCCTTCAAGAAGCCCGAATTTTTCAGCCACTTAATTGGCTTAAAGAGTTGAGAACACAACCAATGCGCGGACTGTGACGCAGTTGTTCTTGAGCAGCGGCGTTCTCTTAGCATATAGAGACCCACCTGCTCCGTTATCCACTATACCATAAAAATAAAATAATAATTTAATCTTTTATATTATTTATTAGGCAACATTTAAATTATTTAAAACAAATGAAGTCTTTTATAGGCTTGTGTATATTAGCACTATTTAGTTTCTTCATTAAAATTAAATTAGATTGCGTAACATTTAACAATTTTGTTGCAAAAGAGGTTAAATAATATATCATTTTTAAGCTAAGCGAGTTTAAATTTCAATTATTTTTCACCAAATATGGTTTATAATAAAAAAGTACACTTTGTAAAAATCAAAGTTAAGTCATACTCTTGTATTAATGTATGTTCAACTATCTAAATATTGCACTATATGTAGATAACACCTGAAGTAATAGTTAGCATAATAGTTGACAAATAGTAGTAGGTACATGTTATAAGTATTGTTACGTATATTTCATGTGACGTTCAACTTAATAACTCTCAAAAGAGAGTTTTTTATGTAAAAACATAAAAAAATATTGGAAAATAATAACATCCCTGTTTATTTAATGGTAAAAACATATTTTCTATAAACGCATTGGCGAAGAGAAAAAATTGCATAGCGAAGTTGAAATAATATGATCCACATATAAAAATTATCAATGTTTCATGGTTGACTAAAAAATGTAAATATTAACTACCTTTACCGTTTATAAACAAAAAAAACATGAGTCGGAAAAGTATAGAACAAAAATTTTACAGAAAGTACATTTTTCGTAGCTCTTTTCAATTTTTAATTTTTAATTTCTCTTTTCAAGTTTTTTAAAACTAAAATATTAATCCTAGCCTTCTCCTTTGACCTATTAACGTTTTTGTCAATATTTAAATCTCATACATTTTTTTGACGAAAATAACTTTAAAAGTGTAATTTACTGCTCTGTGATAAAAATATATTACTAAAAGTATAATCGGTACTTTTTATTGAATTGATATTATACGGAACCTTTTTGTTGGCAGATCGGCAATTCTACCATAAATGGGCATTGCTAACAGATCCCGACGATATAACAGCAAGTCCAAAAGGCTATCTGAAATGTGACATCAGCGTTATTGGTAAAGGGGATCAGGTGAAAATACCACCAAAGAGTGAGAAAGATGAAGACGACATTGAAGCGTAAGGATAAATCTTTTCAAAGCTATTAGCAGCTTAATTATATATTACTTATCTTGCCATTGGTACGTTAGAGTAATGTTAGCCAAAGCATGTTAATACAAAGTGATTTCATCGACTCAGCCATTGAGAATAAATTTATTAGTGAGGAACGTATAAACTCAAAAATTCATAATAGTTACAAGTATTGTGGCACAAAAATTTTATATATTAGGTATTAAATGAGAGAGCCCTGACCCATTTAATTATCAGGTGAAATAAAATATATACACTATTGTTATAGAAACTTGTTACTTCCGGTCGGAGTACCGATAGAACGCCAAAGAGCCAAATTTATTATAAAGATATACAAAGCCGATGGTTTACCAAAAATGGATTCATCTCTGCTTGCTAATATAAAAAGTGCGTTTACCGGTGAAACTCAGGATTTTATTGATCCGTATGTACAAGTCTGTTTCGCCGGAATGACGGTAAGTAAAAGCTTTTTAAATTGAAGAACGGACAATATCATTTCGTATTGACCTACGGTTTGTAGATGGCACGTATCAGAATAGTCATTTGTGACTAAAAAATCTATTCAGAATCAACATAAATATAATACGAGGATTATCTTTTTACGGTTGTTAAATTAATGTATGCATTTATTTAAATATTATAAATTATAAATACTTACACAGGGGCAAACTTCAGTACAAAAAAACAGCTGTTCGCCGGTTTGGAATGAACAAATTGTATTTACTGAAATGATTCCACCGCTGTGCCAACGTATTAGAATCCAATTAAAAGATAATGTGCCTATACATCCTAGTATAATCGCTACACATTTTATTGATTTAAACACCATTTCACATGATGGAGAAAGAGGTATGGTTTTTATCGCTTAAGAAATTCTTAAAATTATATGACATCGTTACTTAATTAATTACATATTTATGAACTATTAAAAATACTTTAAAATATATATAATGGTTTAAAAAACGTTTTTAAAGGACTGCGTCTCTAATAGTTGTAGATAAAAACATAATGAAAGCGGTTTTTACAGGTTTTTTGCCAACTTTTGGACCAGGTTACATTTACATGTACGGATCAACTAGAGACTGTGCTTTTCTTGATCAGTCGTCAAATTTAAACAAAGGAATGGGTGAAGGAGTTTCATACAGAGCAAGGTCAATTTATTAAAATTTAAATGATACACTTTAAATAATGATTTTCTATACTCATATATTTATATGATAGTACTATACAAAAAGGCTTCCTTAAAATTGCCAATTCTATTGAACATTTAACACTTTATCTTTACTGGATTGTAAATATCTTTTGTTTTGATTTAAATGTGTTATTTTCAATAATATCAAAGTATTAAATATAATAACTATAAGTAAGTAGTAGTAAGTATAAATATTGACTATAATAAATATAATAGCTGTCCTAACTATAATTTCAAAAATACTTTATACAAGCTGAACCGTTCATTACTTTTCCAATGGTTTAAAAATTTAAAATACAGATTTTGCGTCTTTTCCCAGACTGTTGATTTCAATACGAACTGAAGTAATAGATAATTTTGAAACGCCAACATCAGAGGTCGAAGTAGAACCAATAATGTCAATAAATGAATTTAGCTATGAAAAACATGAGGAATTTTTCTTGTTTGCAAGTATCTTTGATGGAAATATGATTGATAAAAGTTTAACAGATAGGCCAATTCATTTTGAACTCAGTATTGGAAATGCTGGCAACTCTTTAGATGGGCCGCACTCGTCCATGAGAAGACCGCAGGACTTAGCAGTCGAATCATTGGGTAAACAATCCACTGCATAGAAATTAACTGTTTAACTTCCGATGGTGAAATTAAAATTAATTTTGAAACCTTTTAGATGAACTAGATGCAGATACCGGGTATTGGCAGAGTGTCACTCAAGATATGAAAGCACAGTCTACAGATAGATATTATTATTTTCTACCCTATTGGGACAAAAAACAATGCATGCATGTTCGCAGTATATGGCCCGATCATCGACGTCGATTATATAATTCAAATATGCTGAACTACATCATTGATATATTGGTAAATATTTAATATTAAGTTACTATTAACTATCAGCTATAGCTAAGCCAAATAAGATATATCTATTTCACATGGTATATTTATTAAATACGTACGTCTAAATATTTCTATATTCAGCTATCTTAAGTAAAATAAAATATCTCAACTTCAGTGTTCCTATATATTGCAAATATATCTATTATAGGAGGACGGTATCGCAGATGCTGAGATGGCACTTAAAACTAACGGTAGTCTTGAGAATACAGCACTAGCATCCTTGAAGTCTGTAATGGAAACAGTCACCATTCATTGTGCAAAATATGTCGAATATATGAATAACAGTCCTCCGATTGGAAATACTAAACTTGATCGTGAAAGACAAAAACTATGTATTTATGAAATTGTAAGTAAAATGTTCAAGTTCTACAAATGTCTTAGTCTGATAATTTCAGTGTTTTCTCTTTAAATTTCCACAAACAATAATAACTTGTATATGTTTTAATCATTCAAAAAATACAGTTTTATTCAAATCGGTGTCGTAAATATTACAGAAAAATATAAAGGGTTATATTTAAAACTTTTTCTTGTTGTCATACACAAGTGGAGATGCCTCTTTACTCGGTAAAAAAAAATGATAAAAAACCGATGATTTTAAGTGAAGATTTTTGAAGAAAAATCTTTGAAGCTAGTTGAACTTTGGAAAGATAAATTGAATTTTTCCATGAAAAACAGTCCTCAAACGTCAACAACAAGATCCGGCACTACAACTTATGGAGTTTTCACTCGGTTACTAAATTTTGTGGAATGCAAACAATATATTTCATATTTCAGTTACCATAAGCCATTAATTACAGAAATACATAATAATGATAACAAAAGCCCTTTGTTAAACTTTATCTAATTTATTTATTCAACAAATTTCTATATAGTTGTATAAAATCATATTTCGAAAGGTAAGGTCATAAAGAAGTTTCACTTATTACGTGTGTACACTCGGTTTTTTTTAGGAACAACTTGCTAACTTAGCTCGCACACTCAAAGCTGTAATAACTAGACATTCTGTCAAGGATCGTCTAAGGACTACGTATTCGTATATAAATCGACTCAGATATATATGTGAAGATGTAAGTATTTTTCATTTATTATATTTTTGTGTTGTTTAAAATGTAGGTACATTCACATAGCATGGAATTTATTTTTCCGTGACGCAACGGATCAGCTGTCTCCTCTATCATAAGAGATCACTGCAGTTTATGGTTGCCAATCATTTCAAGGGCCTCCGATGCTCGCACTCACTCAGCGAAATAGTACAAGTACGGTTTCAAGCTGGTATTCTATGAGCCCGTGGTAGCACTCCGTCCCAATTAGTGCAGTCAGCGTATGTTTCATAATCATCAATAATGTCTTTTTTTTAGTCACAACATGCTTTACCGGACATCTTTATATGGATGATAAGTAATGGAAAGCGTATTGCGTACCAACGCATTCCAGCTAGAGACATAATTTATTCAGATCGACCAGATGAAATTGGCCGCCTTTGTGGCAAGATGCAAACGCTATTCTTAAAGGTAATGCAAATTTATATATTCACAAATGTTCTTATTTCATAAAATTGATCACGATTATCTACTCTACTTGGTTTGCTGTTCAATTAGTAAAATTATATAAGCTTGGTTAGATAGTTTTTTTTGTATTAGGTATTTTTTGAAGAGATATTTGATTAGATGTCAATTTTAGTGGCCAGGTAAAAAATCAACACCTAGTAGTTGGGCAGTTCCAGCAAAAATTGAGGTATATCTATGGCTCGGGATTTTACAAGACAAATCACATTGTATTGATGGTCTGCCTCGAGGTTATTCACTCAGCCCTGAATTAAAAAATATAGAAAGGCCACGAGTAAACCCACCTGCAACTATATTTTATTCCGAAAAACATGTAAGTTTAAAGTTTGTTTTACTATTAATGGTGATTATTATATCCTTGAAATTTAATTACAAACTTTTAAACTTTCACAGAAATTTCAATTGAGAGCATATATCTACCAAGCGAGATCGTTGATAGGTTCGGACTCTTCTGGATTATCCGATCCTTTTGCCAGAGTTGTTATTGAAGATAGCTCTGCGACTACTCAAGTTATCGATGAAACATTAAGCCCAACATGGGATGAACTACTTGTATTTGATGATATATTATTGTATAGTACAATTGACGAAATAAAAAAAAATCCACCAACAATAGCAATAGAAATATTTGATCAAGATAAAGTTGGGAAATCTGATTTTATTGGTCGCGCTTTAGCTAAGCCACATGTAAAAGCATTGTATGAAAAATATGAAAAACCCGCCTTTCCATCTCGATTAGAATGGTATAATATCTTTCGTGGTGGTGAGAGTGCTGGAGAGCTTTTGGCAACATTTGAACTTCTTGAAGTTCCTTTGAAACAAGGCGTACTGGATTTACCTGACCTTCCTGAGCCTAGAGACCCAAATGGAAAACCATCTGTTGATGTAAATAAAGGTCCAATACTGCCTGTGCCTCTTGGAATTAGACCTACTCTGTCAAAATACCGAATTGAGGTATTGTTTTGGGGCCTACGGAATCTTAAACGTATCCATCTGCTCTCTGTTGATAAACCCAGAGTTGATATAGAATGTTCTGGTCATATCATATATTCTTCTATAATTCAGAATACAAAAAGAAATCCCAACTTTTCTAACCCCGTCAAATATATTGACGTGGAACTGCCTGATCAAGATCTTTATCGCCCACCATTAACTATTCGAGTCTTAGATTGTAGAAGTTTTGGTAGAGTCACTTTAGTTGGTACTCATACCATTAATTCTATAAACAAGTATATGTACACACCAATGAGCAAACGTGAAAGGGAGATAGAAGAAAGAAAGAAATCTTTGATACCACTTCAAAATGTTGATTTACACGCTAACCGTATTGTTCAAGATGATATTATAATGACCACAGATGACAGAGAAAGTTGTCCGTTAATTATTCCAGATTATCAATATGGTATATCTTACGGGTCTGATGCTACCTCTCCAATGCGTAAAAAACCACCAGGTTATGCTATGCGTGAATTAAGTAAAAAACGCAAGCCGAGTTCTGAATCCACAGTGGATGATGATGATCACAGGAGTAAAGACTGGTGGACAAAATATTTTGCTTCGATTGAGAGAATGATAGAAGAAGAAAAAGAGAATAAGAAAGAACGACAAGGTTTATTACAACCTTGTCATTTAAGCTTTGTCGATGAAACATCACCTCGGGAAGAACGCTTTTCTCCCCGCTCGGAACGCACAAGACGACGGCAAACTGCATCTCCTAAGTCTAAACTGAGTCCAACAATTACGAACAACAGTGAAATTCCATGTTCAACGCTAACGAAAGTCAGTTTTTTTTAATATTTTTATAGATTCTAATACATTTAAACGCTTAGTTTTATATTCTTCTTCTTATCCCTTAGGATAAGGTCCTTAGGACTCCGAAGGTACATAGTAAGTACCCTGCAGGTTTGCTTCAGCAAGAGGATTTCTCCCAGAGGGTTGTGGAAGCATATCTGCAAAGCAAACGGCGGCGCTAGATCTCTAGCTTCACTCCAATAAATTGTCGCTATGTTGAGCTCGCGATCCACCGAGCGCCGCCACGTGTACACAGGCCGTCCTAATTTCCTTTTACCAGTCCAAAGCAACTACTGCCGGGTCGTTCCCACCTCTTCAAATTGCGTGGCTAATCCATCCATAGTTTTATATTACATAAATTTAAATTTTAGGTATATCCGCATGAGTTAGAAGCCGTTCCTGAATATGAAGAATTTAAAGACTGGCTACATTCTTTTGACCTTTATCGTGGAAAAAAAACTGGGGATGATGCAGAAGATGAGAGCCGTGTGGTTGGGACGTTTAAAGTAAATAATGACGATTTTCTTTTATTAATATTTTAAACTGAGTTATTTCAAAGTTGATATTTACAGGGTGCACTGAAAGTATACAAGTGGCCCTTAGCCAAGGATATTGATGATCATAACTTGATTGGAATCGATCCCAACAATGGATTTTTCCAGGGAGTTCCAAGTAATGAACCGATCCATGTGTTAATAAGAGTATATATTGTAAAAGCTACTGATCTACATCCTATGGATTTCAATGGAAAAGCTGACCCATACATTGTTCTAAACCTTGGTTCACGAAAAATTAGCGACAAAGATAATTACCAGTCCAAACAGCTAAATCCAGTGTTTGGACGTTGTTTTGAAACTGAAGCCACCTTTCCACATGATTCCATGTTGACAATTCAAGTGCTTGACTGGGATTTACTGGGAAAAGATGATTTGATTGGTGAAACTAAAATTGATTTAGAGAATAGATTCTATAGTCGCCATAGAGCTACATGTGGATTACCTACTAAATATGACGAGTAAGTTGTTAGCTTTTAATAAAATAATGTAAAATTTATCTCTTATAACCTTTTTATTGATATCAAATGTTAACGATAATTTTTAGAGATGGATATAACCGATGGCGAGATGCAATGAAACCAACTCAAATATTAGCTAAGCTTTGCAAAGATGTAAAAATTGATCCACCTATTTATGAATATGGTCGAGTTAGAGTCGGACGTACAACTTTTAACATGTCTATGGACGATCCAGAATTATTTACTAATCCGGAAACAATCCAAGAGCAGATGGCTCTTAACGTCCTAAGGCGTTGGCATGAGATACCTCGCCTTGGTACGCATCTTGTAATTGAACACGTAGAAACAAGACCACTTTATAATCCTAACAAGCCTGGTAAGATATTATAATGATTACATGCGACTCGACACTCTTCGTTCTGTCAAAAAGATTTTTGCTCCCATCTATTTTACCGGCACTCAATACTGTCGCCCTAAACGGGTGGTGTGGAGGTTCAGCTTGGATGACCAAAGTACCTTGCTTCCACAAACTTAAGCCATCCTTCTGGGATCCATTAAAAATCCCGGACTGGGATGTTTTCCAGAGACCTTCAAACTAATAGGCGAACTTTGAGTTCAAACCCGATTGGAAAATAATTTAAAGAGACAGTGGAGACCTAAATGTGACAAATATTTGAAAAGCAGGTAGCTTGCTCGGATAGTGGAGAAATTTAATTACACACGCGCGACGTGAGAATTTTATATATAAACGATTGTGGGGTCTTAATTTTAATGGGACTAAGTTCACTTTTACTGTAACCTTTGTTAACTGTATCCTTTTTAGTTTTTACTTACGATAATAATACTTTTGATTAATAATTAAATTTCTAAATAGTCATAATTTAAATATACTTATTTTCAGGAATTGAACAAGGTCGTATAGAGTTGTGGATTGATATTTTTCCTTTGGACATGCCATTACCCGGTCAATCTGTTAATATTGCGCCAAGGAAACCTAAAACTTATGAAATGAGAGTTATTATATGGAACACTGATGATGTAGTTCTTGAAGATGATGAATTCTTTACTGGCGAAAAGATGTCTGATATTTATGTCAAAGGGTAACCTTTCATTTTTAATTGGGAAAAATTGAAAACTCTTTTAAATTTTTCTCTCGTCACAACTGATACTTTTATATGTCAAAAATATATAAATTAAAGTGAGGAACCTAAGAATATTTTTAAAAAATATCTAAAAAGTTAGTAATCTTTTTAGATGGCTGAAGGGACCAGATGATTGTCAGAGTACAGATATCCACTATCGTTCCTTGACTGGAGAAGGAAACTTTAACTGGCGTTTTATTTATCCTTTTGAGTACTTGGAGGCCGAAGAGCGCATTGTTATATCAAGAAAAGAGTCTGTTTTTTCTTGGGATGAAACGGAATGTAAAATCCCAGCTCGGCTTGAGTTACAAGTATGGGATGCTGACCACTTTTCTGCAGATGATTTCTTAGGTAAATGACAAAAGTTTTAAAATGACGTCTGAATGTTTTAATTAATAGATTTATACAAACATAATTGTAATAAAAAAACTAAAATGGTCACTCATGAGAGATTGTTTATTATATATATTACGTACGGTTCTATTTATATCAATTGAAATTGAAATCTATCTTGTTATAAAATATCTTATTACAAAAATAAAAAGTAATACATAAATGACAACATTATTTTAGGAGCATTAACTCTAGATCTCAATCGATTCCCTCGCGGTGCAAAATCGTCTAACCTCTGTAGCTTGGACATGTTACGAAATGATGGCTCTGTTCCAATGGTTAACATCTTTAAACAAAAACGTATAAAAGGTTGGTGGCCGTTCTATATAAAACGAGATAACGAAGAAATGGAGCTTACCGGCAAAGTTGAAGCAGAAATACATTTACTAACTAGAGAAGAAGCTGAGAAAATACCGGCTGGTCTTGGTCGCAATGAACCGGATCCACTGGATAAGCCCAAGTTAGTATAGCCTTTATTATCATTCTTTAAATGTTTCTTGAATCATTACTTATAATTTAAAATAATAGCAGTATTATCTTTTCTTGAATTATTATATAAATAATTATATATAAATATATATGTATTTAACTTCATCTTGTTGCAGTCGTCCAGATGCGTCATTTATGTGGTTCTTGAATCCACTGAAGTCACTCCGTTATATTCTGTGGCACAACTACAAATGGACAATTATAAAGGCCGCTTTTATCATAGGAGTAGCTGCAATGATTTTGTTGTTAGTTTATGCCGTGCCTGGCTACACAGTCAAGAAGTTCTTGGGTGCATAAACACGTAATTCATATTTAATATATTATTTAATGAAAAGTTCTTCTATAATAGAATAAAGCAGCTCAACTTATTAACTTACTTCTAATATTTTTCATCGTTATGCTATGGAATTACATTGTTAAGAAAAATATAAAAATAGTAGGTACATTCGCGGTTTAAAATTCGTATTCATACAATAATTATTTCTGTGAAATTAAAAGTAGTTTTTCGAATATAAAATGAGGAGTATGTAATGAGTAATGTTTCAAAATATTTTAAGTAGAATTTTCACTGAACTCAAAAAAGTGAAAAGTATTTGTAAAAGTCGCCAAAGTAAGAACATAATATCATTATGAAATCGATCGATGAGAGCAATCGGGGACAATACGGACGTAACGTTGTTTTCGAGTAAGTGCGAAGTTCAAGTAAATATGAAGTCATCATCATTAATTATAATTTCAGCTGTAGGACGTCTACTGCTAAACATAGGCCTCTCGTTTGGGCCTCCATGTATACCTAACGAAATCAATCTGCATCCAGCGTCTCCCGGCGACCTTTCTAAGGTCGTCTTGTGGGTGGACGTTCTAAAATTTGAAGTAAATTTATAATAATATGTCATAAATGTCGCGCTATACCTGAGTATCTATAAATAAAAAAGAGGTTATCACTTACGAACTCGTAAGTGATAACCTCGTATCGTATAAGATGCAGGACGAGTCTTCGTTACATATTCTGCCAATTTGAATAGTAGTGACACAATAATAATACGTTGTAACCTACTTACACGTCGGTGCTACGACAAAATTTCAATTAATGTTCATTATAAATTTAGAATGAGTATTAACTAATGTTAATGTAGATCTACATCTGAAGATGAACAATATTATCTGAATTCGTGCGATATATTTCCTTGTTATAAAACACCATTTATATGAACCTCTACGTTATTTTTCCTCAACGTTCAAAAGTTTCGATTTTGCGTTATAATGCTATATATTGACGCGATTTAATAAACCTATCTATGCCACGATATGAAGATTCATCTACTACTCACCAACCAGATGCTCAAAATAAATACAGTAAACAATATTTGGAAATAACATTTTGGACATAAAGCTACAAATTTAGATCATCTCCGCATATGATGGAATATCAAAAATAACGTACATATCAATTTTGCTACATATTTATTAAAAAAAAAATATTTCGTATTTTTCGATAAAGTTTATCTTTACTTACTATATAAAATCACTAAGTTATTAACTATTTTATGATGAAACATATAATATTATATTGTCTATAATCACGTAAGTATAACTATCAATTTACTTTCTCTCAGTAACGCTTATATAAACTAACTTAACCTACTAAATTTTGATATTACTATTATCTGTGACTTTTTTGAAATTTAGCATTATTTAACTAATGTAATGTTTACATTGTAAACTAATGTTTAATTGTTTCAAAACAAAAATAAGTAAATACTCGTACGTCAATCTGTTCTTAAACATAATTATTGTAATAACGTAAATTTAAAGCGTTTTAATTTTCTATCAATTTTACTATACAATCCTAAACTTACATAGATGTATATTCAATTTATAATAAGACATGTTAGCACATGATGTTCTATTGTCAATTACTTCTTCTTGTTATTTATAGGCACATACAAACTCCGAATATTCTTAAATGACTAAAAAACACCAATTTATAAATAGTTTTATTCATTCGTTTATTTTTTACTTCAACAAATACCTTAACCATTGGCAGAGATATACTACCTTTAATGGTCTAACCTAAACAATGTGGGACCACTTCGTCAAATAAGAATACAACCACCATAGTAAAAGATTATGATATATAAGATGAACCAAAATCATTTGTTATTCATTTAGATGGATTGCTTTTATATGTTATATTGATATTCTCTTTGCTTGATTTAGATTATTTGTTCTCCTCGTAGATAGATAATTCACACGTCTAACAGTTGTTAATATACGCGGAAGCAGCAAGAATATTAAAAGAGAAAATTGAACACATTTCCTCACTTCTCGCGTGTACAGTTGGTGTAGGGCATATTGGTCACGTGCTTATCAATAAATATAATCTGGATCCTGTATGTACATGTACCAATGTCTGTTAGGTGATGTATTTTATAAATATTTTATAGTTTTATCCGAATAGTCTTTCAAATTAAGGCACGATTTTACAATTTCGGAATCTTGTTGTTGAATTGTTTAGTATTTATACAGTTGCTATGAATATACTTTTAATATTGGCTTTTATATTAGATATGTATGTTTCAACCCCATTCAATTTTAATAACTTAAAACGGTGTTACCTATATCTAAAAATAATGTAATGACTTACAAACGTTCTTCTAAATGTTATTAATACCCATTTGGACTATCTTGTTAAATTTCATTATAGCTTAATACCAAAATCAAAATATTTATTGTACATTTTTACTAAGAAATAATCCCTAAGCCAATGTCAATCAATGTGAAAATAAATAAATAAATTCGTGCATAAAATAATTACAATTTAGTTTTTTAACTTTTCTCGAAATATTCTTTACGTATTTCGTGTTTTTATGCTACGATGCTCAAAATGTACTATTTTCAGAATTTAATTTATTACTAATTTTAAGGACTGGCAAACTCCATTTTCTAATGTCTTATTTCTGATAATGGGCATTCATTATCAAAAATAAGACCAAGTATAATTTTGAGACAATTTTTACTTTTATAATACGTTTTTAAAACGGTTTTCGTTGGAAATATAAATATAAAGTTAATTTTACATAATTTAGTTCATTGAATCTTCTAGTATAAGGTGCATATTGAAATTATATCTGTGAACTGCCTGTTTTTAAAAAAAAATGTGCTATAAATAGTATATCTCATTGCATATCGACTCGTAGTGTGTATACTTATTCCGAATATAATTTTAAAAAATTGTATGTCTTTCATATTAAACCTAATAGCCGCGTACTGACTGATCGAGCAGCCTCGCGAGGTTGCATTGGGCGTTTGCCGCGCCAGAAAGTCTTAATGTGAGGCTTAGTACGCGGTTATTAACTATACTATTCTTTACTTTTTCATTTCCCGGTTTACGATCAGAACGCGTGTCTACCTATACATGGTAAAGATCTAAAAATTACCGTCTACAAAAAAAATAATCATAAATATAAGTACAAGACCAATATGGGACTTTTAAAAACCATCACTGGGATATAAGTGCTAAATAAACCGGTAGCATTGCAGGCTAACGGTTGATTGTTAGATATATTAATATCAACTAAACGGCTTGAAGTGTAGAAAAACCTGACACCACAATGAAACATCTAGTCGTTATTAAATTTGCGGCACTTAGACATTCCTTTTGTCCTTCTGGCATTCCTTAGTCATCCGATGTCTCTCAGAACAAAAGAGATTTCTCTCAGGAGTACTTGGGACGCTGTAGGGTGTAAACCTCCTTGCGATATAATTATATCCATGCTAGAGAAAGTATTAAATGCTAAACAGCAATAATTAAACTTTATAAAGAGATTAACTTTAAATTTTTTTTAGTTTCTCTTCAAACGTTAAAAGTTATCATGAAAATTGTATAGCACTCTCATTTTTCATGTATAAATATGTAAGTAAATATTATACAAAACTGTACAAAATTGTGGACGCTACGTAGTAAATTTTATAAAACATTA
>JAAAKR030316422.1:25418-37542 GCA_010014985.3 Delias pasithoe
AGAGTTACGTAGTGCCACACTAGACACAATAATCTGTATAGAGATACAATAAACCAAAAACCATAGCGTGCACGTTGTGTATTGAAAAAGGTGTGCTGAGGTATGAGATTTTCTAAAGATTGATCATCAGAAGCAAGCGTAGAATTTTTAGTTTACGAAAATTCTGTTACAAAACGAATATAGGATTTATTTTAAAGGGGATTTGTTTGGAAGTCCAGAACGACACTAGAAGACATACCATCAATCTTCGAGCTCCACAAGTTTAAAGCCTGGCTACACCAAGCGTCAAATTCCATTGTAGGTGTAGTTTTTTTCTTTGCCGCAGTAGCTAGTGTTTTTGGCTTGGTCTTGCTTTTGGATTGTTCCGCTGATTTAGGCTGTTTATTTGCTTCATTTTTAACAGCATCAGATGCAATAGGCTGACTTGGAGTGTCCCAGAAGCCACCTTTAAATTTTATTAGAACATGACAATTTACGAGATATTTGTGTAAATACAAATTTAAGAAAATCGAACTACCACTTAACTAACAAACATAATTGTTGCGCGCCAAATAAAGTTTACCGGAATTAATTTTATCTTCATAACAATATTAACTAGATAATGCAGTTTAATTTTACCATTCGAGTTGTGCCCCCAAGACACAACGTGGTTGGAGTTAGACAGAGCTGACTGCGCCTTTTCATCTGAAACCTCTGAAGTACTTTCTGAGATAAGTGGCTTTGGCTTCGTCTGAGTAAAAAATAAATGTTTGTAAGTATGTCATGTATTATTCTAACTTTGTTAAAAGTCTAACCTTTCATTGAAGAATATAAATACAAACCTGAACATCAGCGAAGTTTAATGATGCCGTAGAAGCATTAGTATTGATTTTTTTAGCCCAACCAAGACCTTCTTGAACTTCCTGTAAAATATAAAAAGTTATAAAATAGCGGGCAACGGCGCCGACGAGTCTACTTTAAGGCAAGAGATAACCGCCACTCTTTGACAACCACACCACAATCCGCCTCTCGGTTGTGTTGTCGCCTTTTAACGACGTTTAGGTGGCAAGATAGCACGCTTGGCGAAACACTGTACAAGTACTGTTTCACGCGGGTATACTATGAGCAATACACTTTTTAAAAGATAAAACGCAACGTTTCAAAATATTATCGTTACCTGCTCTCTAGCCAAAATTACGGCCTGCTGTTGGGCAAGAATGTGCATCATATGCTGCTGCTCCTTTATCTGTTCCAATTTCTTTTCGCGTTCAAGCTTTTGAATTTCCGCAAACGTCAAACCATCCTTGGTAGGAGTTGTTGCTTGCCGTGTCACCGCAGACCAAGGAGCCTTTTTAGACACAGATTCGGACGCTTGCTTTTGCTGTTGCTGCTCCTATTAAAGATTGCACTATTTTATAAAATTTATCAATAAACTAAAGTGGTTATGTTGCAATTACTAATCATAATTATCGATTAAAATACACATCACGTGCAGGATGTATAAAAAATCTATTCGGCAACAAGGGTTACGTTAAGATACAGTACTATATACATCTTAATACTTACAACTTGTTTTTTGTTAGCCATTGCTACTGACTGCTTTCTCGAATCCTCCACACCAAGCGTTATTTCCTCTTCCTCTTTCCTGTGAAAGTAGATGTAAAATTATTTCTCTGATAAAGTTATAATAATGAATTAAAACAACTATAAATTGTACAACTAAAACATAACATTTTTATAAGTGGGTGTGCCACGCCTTCGGGCTTCAGCCAAATGGGCAGACACGTCCAGTATGATACCAATCTCCCACGGTTCACCCGGTGGAGATTGCCCAGACCACCCATCGTATTCTGGGGAAAGCAACTTTGCTCTATGTGGTCCATTCGAGGGTGGTCGATGTAGGCCGAACAAAAATAATAAGCCTTCGAGTTCAGTAATTATTACTAATATCAGGGGGCTTAAAATTAATTCACACAAAGTCCATCAATTCCTGGAGTCAGCGAGAGGGATCCTACTCCTCACCGAGACTCAGATTACTACTCCTGACTACACCTCATTCCTGTTGTACACTGGCTATACTCTGGAGCAATGCATATATGCTCGTCGGCTCAGGACGCTCGAAGGCCGGGACCTATCCACGCTTTGGCTGCGCATAGACACAGAAGCGCGGAAACGTTTCTATCGCTGCCTATATAGGGCCCACAGCGCTAATACCGAAATCGATCGACTCATCCAAACGGCTACAGATTCCCTACTCGAGAGGACACTGCGCAGAAATCGTGCTTCTTGGTGACTATAACGCCCACCATGCCAAATGGCTTGGTTCAGAACAACTTGGTCAGCACAGAAGCACTACAACTCCATATCCTTCAAAAGAGCAAAGTTGCCAAAGTTTTCCACCATCGTCTATTCCGCAGTATGATACATCAATGGCGGAAATTATATTTCGGCACCGTGCCGTCCGCAAAGCTGTCATCCTTGAACATTCATAAATCGACTGGCCCTGATGGCGTCTCTCCCATTATATTGTGTTAATGTGCTCCCGAGCTGACTCCGGTACTCACGCGCCTTTTCCGGTACCTGTACCCTTAGGGTTACGTCCCAAATAGCCATTACCACCTTACTTTCCAAATTAACGGAAAAGATCATCAATGGTTAACTCCTGGTTTGACACAATTACATAAAAAACAACTAAATAGCAGAACTATAATCGATCAATGAATTAAATCAATTCCTTAATTCAAACTCTCTTAATACTCAAAACGAAGTTACAGGATAATGTTACAAATTAGTTACTGTTAATTCTGAAACTCGCCTAGAAATAAGACTTATTATTCAAATATTTGAAATCAAATTAGCAAGCTGAAGTAGCAATGGGCAGGCCACATCGCACGTGGTGAGGATGGCCGATGTGGCCGAAGAGTGCTAGAGTGGAGACCAGGGACCGGCAAGCGCAGCGTGGGACACCAAAAGATCGACAGACGACCTTATAAAGATCGCCGGAAGACGCTGGTTGCAGGCAGCTTCCGACAGGTATGCGTGGAGGTTCAAAGGGGAAGCCTATGGCCAACAGTGGACGTTTTACGGCTGAGATGATGATGATGATGATGATGATTTGAAATCAAAATCCTACATTTAAACTAAATGTTTTATTACCGTTTACGAGCAGATTCTTCGGCAGCCTTAACCTCTTCTGCTTTTTTTCTAATTTCCTTGTTGTTATTTTTTTCAGGTCCTTTCACAATTGTAAACCCATCTTTCATCAATTCCTGTAATGAAACAATAAACTATGACAAATAGCACATAGTAAAGTTATCGAATACTGAGATTTGCTTTATTATAAAAATACATTTAATAGTTAATCATATGGGCTGGATATAAGTATCATTACCTTTTGCTCTTTTTCAATATCTTTCTTGTTCAACGCTTTTATATCCTTACTCGCTTTCGATGGAGACGATTCAGCTGATCTTGTCTAAAATTCAGTTAACATTTTGCATATCAAATATATCGCAGATTCGATTTCAATATAATCAGCATGACATTAATATACTTACAGTCAACATCATAGTTGCATCGTCATCGGCAGCCGGTTCAGTAGTTTCTTCTTTCTTCTCATCTTTAGTTTTCTTAGCCTTCGTTTTATGGTTACTGCCTCTATTTTTGTTTTTATCAGTTTCATTTTTACTGCCTTTTGTAGGTTTATTTTCAGCTTTTAATGTTGGTTGAGATAATTTAGCACTGTCAATGACAGGTGTCTCAACTGGTACCTCGTTTTTACGAACAATCATCTGAAATATCATATATATATACTGCTACTTAACAGTCGCGGCTGTTTGACACAAATGTCGAATCGTTTACTTTAATTAAATAATTTAAAAAAGCAGTATTACACGTTTCATTACGATATAGAAAAAACCGTAGTTCAACTAATTAAACTAGTTTTTTTTACATATAGTTTCAGTAGTAGTCAGTAAACACAGGGATTAATACAACTAAATCGGCTCTGTAGCAATATGTTGTACATTACTTATTACCTTACCCCTTTTAATATTTCTCTGATTCTTAAAATAAATAAGTAAATTAAGTTTAATTAGAGGTTTTGTTGTAGAAATAACAAAAATTAAAAGGTTGCGCCTAAATTGTTGTTTTTCTAGAATTTTGTATTCATAACAATAATAAAGCCACATGTTACATTTACGTATAATAACACAACTTATTTTGATTAAAACACTATAAATATTTTCAAAGAACGTTTAGAACACCCAAGAAGATTGAATTAATTTATATTGTAAAGGAATATCTTTTTCTAAAAAATAAGTATTTCTGCCGTATTTATAAAGCCACATGTCAGCTATCCTATTGCAACAATGATTATGCAGTTACTTTAGCCTCTTTAACAGATCCTTTAACACGGTATTTTAAAAATAAGTTTATCTGTGTATCAATAGTCTAAATTAACAAGTCAACAGGAGTTTGATGTAACCTAACAAACTCCTGGTGAATTCCACATCCGTAGATATGAAGTACTCCAAGTTTTTGACTCATACAGATACCTAGGGCAAGTGGTCCAATTAGGTAAAACTTCAAGAAAGAGCTCAACCGACGAATCGAACTCGGTTGGGTAGCGTTCGGCCCACCATCGGCCTCATCTCAAAGCTCAAATTCGCTCAACGACCATGGTGGGGGTTATGTTCGGAGTTTCTCTACGTGACCGAATCAGTAATTAGGAGATCCGTAGACGAACTAAAGTAGCCGATATAGCCCGCCGGATTAGAAAGTTGAAGTGGCAATGGGCAGGCCACATCGCACACAGAGCGAATGGCTGATGAGGCCGAAGAGCGCTGGAGTGGATACCACGGACTGGCAAGCGCAGTGTAGAACGTCCACCCACAAGAAGAACATACAAAGGTCGCTGAAAGACGCTGGATGCAGGCCGCTTGGGACAGATATGCGTGGAGTTCCAAAGGGGAGGCTTATGTCCAGCAGTGGACTTAGGCCTCCCCTTTGGCTGTTAGATTTAGCCTTGTTTCTCTTGTTATTTATATGAATATTTAATTTTTATTACAAATTAGTTTAAAAATATTTTACTACAGGAAATATATTTTATTTGGTAATTAGAATAGTTTGAATTCAATTCATATATATCAATATCAAATATCAATGCAATAAATATAAGTTATAAATAATGTCATGCTCCAATCCAGTCGATTAAGCACATTCATTTATTCCAAGTAAAATTATAACACTACATGATGTAGGCATAATCAAAACAACTTTACAGGTGAAAAATGCCGAAGCGTTGATAACACATCTTCGATGGATCATATTGCTCTTGCTAAATATATAGCATGCAATATTTTCTGTAAAGAAACAGCCGCACTACACGTATGCGCGAAGATCTGTTTTGACTTTTTACAGTACGTATATTAGTCATTATACATACGACATTTATGTTGTGTATTATTCTATTTTGTGTATGTTGTGTATTATTCTGTTTGTGTATATTGTGACTTTTAATTGAGTATAAACAATAGCTTTGGTTCTTCTTTTACTGGTTCAGTTTCAATTACCTGAGGCGAACACGAAGGAATCATTTCGGGCTGAATAATCGAATGTTGCGACAGATCAGGTACAAGGGGCACTTTAGCAAAAAAATAATCATTGATAGTATTGAAGCCACTCATGGATAACATTGTCATAGTATCTTCGGGTACCGAAACCCAAGATTCGGGCACATTTGGTGATGCCAATATTTGTGCTAAAATTTCATCCTCAGTCTTCATCTCCTTCATAGTTTTCTCAAATATAATCGTTTTTCTAAGAACTACAGATGGCTAAAAAAATATATAGGAAAAGTTCAATCGCAATTTAACGATAAATATTTAATAAGATTTCAGTTTTATTTAAGCTTTAGTGATTCATTCGTGTCTAGTAAGGGTGTTGACGCTGAAGCTATTTAAGGAAAAAGCGCTTTACGATTTTACGAAACATAAGCAAGCGTAACAAATCCTCAATCTCAATTGTCTATGGGCGGCGGTGATCGTTAAATATCAAGATATCTGTCTGCCTTGTTGTATAGTACCGTCCTAATAATAACAAATAAAGCATAATAATACATGCTAAATCATAACCAAAAAAAGCCCGTCTTTAGGATGAGCCAGATGGTAAATCATAATCGTCATAAATGCAAAGCTGTATACATGAGCAAATGTTAAAAGCGTGACTAGCGGCAATACATTTAGGATATTCTGGAAATCTTAACAACATAGTAATGCTAAGTTTATTACAGCAAATCTTTAGTTGAAACCAATAAAAGCTGCTGAGGGTTTTCTAGTTTTAAAACTAACTAAATACAATAAGATAATGTTAACAGGATTTATGAATATTTCAAGTGGGATGTGAAATGAAAGGTAAATTATAAAAAAACAAACTTTTATTGTGAATAAAGCAGAAAGGGCGCCATATATTTCAGTATGTCGGGGTTTTTTACAAACAAAATTAGTAAATGTAATGTTTAAAAATTTTTTAAGCCTTTATTTATTGTAATTATTAATGATCGTGTCTAATTTAATAATTAATCGATATCCAAATATTTTATTAAAGCTACCTGATAAATATAGCACCCATATTATAAAACAATAGCGTGAATTTCTAAAACCGAAAAGCAATTATTACATGTATATTTTTAATTTGATATAGGAATACTATTTAATGTTAATAGATAATTAGAGATCGACTAGACAAAGTTTAGTAACTAGGAATAATGATAATTCACAAATAAAGTCAGCCAGCAATAAATTTTATTCGTTTTTTTATCGTTTTTAACAAAATATGGCTGAAATTAATACAATTGACTAGCTTGTATCTACAACGTTACAAGAAGGAAAAAAAACAAGATACATTATTTATCGATGAAGTAATTAAATTAGCTACCTTATAAAATAATCAACAAATATATACTTGAACTAAGCAAAAATACTATAACTACGCAAAAATACTAGGAACTTTTCGTATGCAATCCTGTTTTTAACAGGTACACAATTTTAAAAATTAATTTAAAAAATTTAATATAAAAATATCACAGTTTTGTATATCACGATTTTCTAAATTTACTCTTAATATCACATCTATTTTATAAATATTAATTTCACAAATGGCACTAATAAAGCTTTTTGGCCTAATGAGACTCAAACTTACAATTATAGGATGATATTTGAGGATCCAAAAATCGCTTAAGTATATGGCCAAGCGTATGTTTTGTTGATCATGAGATTATTTAATAACAAGTTCTATTATTATGATTGTGATGAGGTGCTTAAGGTGCTTTACCAGAAGAAATATAAATTAGATAGCAATTTATTAAAACTACACAGAAAACATACACTTAAACAAAAAAAGATACTTCAATAAAATAGGTGATCTAGAAATCGACTTGGAAAGTGTATAAAGATTATAAAGAAAACATATTAAATTAAGAGTAAATACTTCAACGATAATAAAAAATAGAAAATCCGATAAATATTTACAAAAGAATATAGCCAAAAATTGTTTCGTTGATTATTGAAATATCCTGCAAGCTTAACATTAAATAAAGTTTAAATAAGGTATCATTCAAGCTGGTATGGAGATGACGTTTTGACACTGATTTATGATTTTCAAAAAATCCCCAGCGAAATTCGGAGCAATAGCTGATTTATCTTAAAACAAAAATTTAAAAAAAAAATTTAATAATTATTGATGCAATGAATATTGATAAATTATTATTTTTTTGTTAGTATTGCAAAACAGACAAGGATAGAACCAAAGGAACTAAATTTCAATGAAGTATGAATTAAGATTTTCGTTTCGAAACTAACTTTATCTAAACAGCAGTAAATATTGCTTTATACTTTCTTAACAAATTTAGAAAGATTCAAATAAAAAAAATAGTTATCGCTGATCAGTTTCAAGTGATAATTATGAGGTGTTAATGACTAATGATGACTTTTTTGTTAAATATTAAAAAATCTGGAATATTTCACGTGAAGCAGATAAGTTTTTTCTGTAAAAAAGAATGGTTCTGAAATTCGCTCATATGCCGCGTAATATTACTCCTGGTAGGTTGTATGTGAACATAAAATATTTTTTTGGATTATGTTTATTTCACAATTTATAGGCTTTTAAAGAATTGTCGTATTAGTTATTAGTTTTTTGAATGTAGCTTTACGAGTCTGACAAATTTGCAATAAAATATTAAACAGTGATTTATATCGAAGATGAACTGTATTATTTATCTATAAACTAAAATAAGGAAAAAAAATTTTTTTGTACAAAACCGAAAGTTAACGTTTCAAATCGGTATTTTAGTCACTTCGCCAGTGTTTTTTTTTTTGTTTTTAATATTCCTTTAGTACATTAAAAATACACTAGAAAATTAAAAATGGGAGCTGCTTAAGTTTAGGAGTAAGATGGATTAATATAATCACGCGTCGCAATGGGCTTGATATGTGGCACTCGCGGAATTTGTGAAATAAAAAAGGTCCAAAAGAATATTTTATATTCTCATTCATAGCGACTAAAAATATATTCAGAATTTCAGAACTTCAATTTTTTTTCTGTCCGCTTCACGTGAAATGTTACATCTATCACGACTTCTTTCTAAATACTTGGAAATTAGCACCCATATCAGTGTTACCAATTATATAAACCAACAACTTGATGATAATTCATTTTAAAATATAGATGTGTTTTTAAATAATGTACCTCATGTGTTCATAAGTTTTCATATAAAGAAAACTAAAATATTTCTGATAAATATATATCTATGGTTTCTATATATGTATATTATTACTATTGACACTTGGAATTAACAAATAAGTTACTCATTTAAAATTATCACAGACGGGTAGGTTGTAAGGAGCAATTCCTAAATCTCTTTATACCTTTAGCCTTTAAACAAGAATAACGTTCACTTATAAGTTCTTGGTTGACGACCATTTTTACAAATAAATGGTTTGTAATATGCAGATCATGAAACAGGAGAGTTGGTCAATCTTAACTATATAGTTAACAGTTATATTTCCTTCTGAGGAAGAGTACAATTTGTTGTTCAAACCCAGAACTATAGTAGTTCTATTGCAAAGACAGGTAAGTATAGGTGAGATTAAATACTTTGTTTATTAAAAAATGTTTTAATTTATAGTACGGTAACGTGAACGGTGAACGGTAATTTCTAAATTTAACCCTTAATATTAGTTGAACAATACATTTTAATCATACATAGAACCTCATCTAATAACTTGTAAATACATGAGGTACAAAATAGAATCGTAATGTGTCATGTACATGCAATGACAGCGTTTTTAATAAACAATAATACATGCAAGTCAAAAACAAAGCTAAATAAGCATAAAGCAAAGGTACCTCAGCTAAAAGAAATACAATTATTTAATGTTGCATTTTAGATGTAACAAGAGGTAATTTTTGTTAATGGTTTCGATGAATATAAATTATTATTTGTAAGTTTAAATTAATAATGGCAACATAAGTATATTTTTATGAGTTTAATGTATAATAGTTTTATATGTGTGTATAAAAATAACTATTACGCGTACATATATTACCTCCATAACTAGAAAAATTTAATTGCAAAATGTATGTATGTCGATTATTTGAGATTTCGAATTCGTTCGAATAAAAATAATGGAATACACTACTGTATTGTACTGACACTACGTCTCAATTAGGAATGACGAAATTATCAATTCATTAGTTCCAAAAACCAATACTAAAGATAAATAAATAAATAATAAAGATGACACTAGTGGACACGGCAGACCTACTACAACATTATCCTCAATTTTTTTATTGTGATATAAAGTAAATTAAGAAAATAAGCCTAAATGGTACTCCAGGATGTTAATCACCTTCATACCAAATTTCATTAAAATGCATCTGGCCGTTCTTAAGTTAGAAATGGTTCTAACCTTTAGTAATAGTAGTAACCTTTATAATAATAGTCGCAGATTAAACTACTTATTGTATGTACTATTCATATACTACTCACTTACATATATTAAACTACTATCTAACTATATATTAAACAACTCTTAAAAAAATTGTATAAAAATTATAAGACTTTGGGGTAGATTACCCATGATATTTTCATAACTCGAATTTTTTGATATCTTTCTTGATGTTCTTATGGAGGTAGGTTCTACTGTATAAATTAGTAAGACTTACCTCATTCCGCCATTCTGACTTGAACATGCTCTTCTTTAAATTTATAAAGTTTAAAGAACTAAATAAAATGTATTTTAATTTGTTATCTTTGTCCCAATAAGACATCTACATCTATGGCCATGAAAAACTTTTACATAAATACTAATGTTCAAAAACTTACCTCGAGATCCCAAAAGTACACTGGAAGATTGTTTATCTTGTAAGCCTCTGCATACGGTGCTGGTTCCGTCCAAGCTACATTTTGGTGCGGAAGCGGCTGACTCCAAACTTGAGATGCCTCCTGAAATATAAAATATATTTGCTAAGCACAAAACTTTTGCATTGGATTACAAAAATTATTATTAGATACTACTAGATATTAATCTAGTAATTAACTAGGGTATGTCAAACTTTTTCATTAATTCATTCATCTCAGCCATAAGACGTCCACTGCTGGACATCATCATCATCTGTCTGAAGCGGCCCGGATCCAGCGTCTTCCGGCGATCTTTGCAAGATCGTCTGTCCATCTTGTGGGTGGACGTCCCACGCTGTGCTTTCCGGTCCGTGGTGTCCACTGCAGCACTCTTCGGCTTACTAATCTGCCGGACTATATCAGCTACTTTGGTTCGTCTACGGATTTCCTCATTTCTGATTCGATCACGTAAAGAAACTCCGAGCATAGCCCTCTCCATTGCTCGCTGAGCAACCTTGAGCTTTGAGATGGGGCCGATAGTGAGAGACCACGTTTCGGCGCCCTATGTCATCACTGGTAGCGCACACTGATCATAGACCTTTGTCTTGAGGTACTGAGGTATGTCGGATTAAAAGACATCGCGTAGTTTCCTGAACGTTGCACAACAGAGTTGGATCCGTCGGTTGAGCTCTTTGTCGAAGTTTTACCTATCTAATTGGACCACTTGCCCTAGGTAGATGTATGAGTCAACAACTTCAAGTACCGACTTTCCAACAGAGACTGGGGTGGGCACAACTCTGGCATTCGAAATAACTTTCGTCTTGTCCATGATCATTTTCAAGCCCACCCGTTGTGTAATTTGGTTCAGGTCATTGAGATGGTATTATAGCCTCTTCGGAAACCGGCCTGTTCAGGAGGCTGGAAGTCATCGAGTCTGTTTTCGAGACGGTTCGTGATGACCCTTGAGAACAGCCTATAAACACGACTCAGAAGCGTGATGGGTCTATAGTTCTTCAATAGGCTATTATAACCATTTTTGAAGAATAGCACCACCTCGCCCTTGCCCCACGCTTGGTGAATCTTTAGGCGATCATAATTCTGGTTTTTTGTAATCTATCTACAATTTTGGGCCATTACATTTAAAGGGTTGTTGTCTTAATTCTATTAGCTAATGGGTTCCATCCTTAAAAGGGTCTCACCAAATTCCCTAAAATTGTATTTTTGAATTATTAAAGAAATAATTACCAAATCAGAGAATGGCGTAGGACCATATTCTAAAAGGCGCCGCATTGTAGTCTCAGAAGCTCGGCGAACCAACATATTCGCATTGAAATATCCAGCTTTGAACCAATGATTCATTTCTTTGCTCGTAAATGGTCCTTGTATCTGCTTCTATAATAATACATGTTAATTGTTAACTACTTAGGTGATATAAATTGTAACACCTGACAATTTTATCTATACAAGTAAGCAGTAAGGCAATTGATTTTAGAATGCATGAGATATATTATGTAATATTTATAATTAAGTATTCGAAAGATTGTGTAATTTCTTGATAAAATTCACATTTATACAGACATTATTTAAATGTTATAATTATTGAATTACTTGAAACAATGTCTTAAATATTGTCATTTTTGTTACAAAAATGACTTATGCCTCTAAGAAATTATGATTTAGCAAAGTTTAAAAGTAAGAGGGTTAACAATTATTTTTAAAATTGTTTCAGCACTCAAATTTAGAGAT
>JAAAKR030316809.1:7838-17982 GCA_010014985.3 Delias pasithoe
ACAAGTACCGTTTCAAGCTATGTATTTTGTGAGCCCGTAGTATGACATTGGACGACCTGGCACAATTTGTGCGTCAACATATGCTTCATCGTGGCTTCCCCGTGTGACAGTGTTAAAACATTTGCCTAGCCACTGTCAAACCCTTCCAAAGGCCAAAAAGTTACACTTTCATTGCTAGATACTCTCGCGTCGTGGTAGATTTATAAGACCATTTAGGCGGCTCTTAAAAACAGTACAGCCAAAAACCAATGAAAGTAATATTTTCAGATCCGTCGTGCATTATTAACCCATTTTTGGGACTGTGACGCTGTGCTCTCATCTTTGACACCAGGTCCAGGTAGTACTATTACTAAAGACATGCTCCTTAGCTTCCAACCACTCGTCTGTCCATCCATGTTGTATTGGTTGTCCATGCCTACGGGAGCCAATTCACTGTTTGATGTACTCACAAAACCGGTACGTACAATTAGTGCATTAATTAATACTTCTTTGATACATGTGTTACCTTCCTCTTAATTTAATCTCTCATTGTGTGATTACTTTATTTAGGTTTTCTAAAATTGACATTGTATTATATAGTATTTATATAGTTACCATATTTATGTATATATACATATAGTTTATTCTGGTTAAGACAATATTTACTTCGAATATTATTCCGTAAATATAAAATTATACAACTTTAACATTTCAGCAATATCTATTTTTCACACTTCACGTGGCCAATTACGGAAGTGTTTTTGAAAAGGCATATTTAACAGCTACAGATTTTTCTAACACACTGGATGAACTTTCAAAGAAAGATACAAAAATCGATTTATCCATAAACAGCCTGCAATTTAAATTAAATGAAACCGTTAACGCAATAGTTTCATACAAAATAAACAAATATGATCCATCCTACATAGCTTTCAGTGAGGTCATGAAAAAGCAAATTGTATCCTCTATATATTTAACTAGAATAGTTTCCAGCGTAAACAAAATATATGGCTTACTTAGTAATTTAAGCATAGAGGATGTAGTTACCCATATATCTGACACGGATAAGAACTATATTGAAAATGACATCACTTCGCTGACAAAACTATTCAAAAGGAGAGCTTCTGATATTGTTAGAATACATTTTGATATAATAACAGATGTTATTTGGACAAATAGAAACGACTATAAAATCACAAATTCCTTGGAAGTGATGTGTGACAGTTTGGAGAAAAATTCCACTACCAAAGAAATTCTAGGCGATAATTCGCGCGTCAGAGCTGTCATATGTTCGAAGCAATATAAGATTATTTATAACGCAGTACAACACGTTATCGAAGATGACTTTGATGAAATCAAAAACAGTTTACTTAAAATAGTTGCAGTACTTCATAAAAACACTGAGGATATGGAAAATATTTTTACATTCTTCAGCGAACAGTAAGTACCGTAATTCTTATAATTTCGGTAGATTTTTTATTAGACTTTAAAAATAAAATAAAAGGATGTTATCAATTCAAAGAGTTTGTCGTCTGTAGTCCGATTTTGGTAAATGAAATGTGAAATTAAAGATTCATCATACATAAAATAACATATTTTTATTTATTATATTATTTCAATAACAATTTTTTTTAAATCGGATGATTTTTTTTGCTAAAACTTTTATTGATTGTATTTTACTTTTACTGAAACGTGCTGCTTCTATTTACCGCTTCGATACCGTTTGCCTAAAGTTTAATTTTCCTGATAATTTTAGCAAGTACCACATTTGTATGATATTCCTTCCACTACTTAATTACATCAATAGCTATATATCATTAAAAGAAGCTAAATACACACCATACAAATGGATTTAGAAGCTTGCTTCTACTGATATTTTGAATAAAATTTCATTCGTACAGATTAAATAAAATTAATCTTTTCAGTCCATCCATTGTAACAGCGTTAAAAAAGTCGACAAAATACGCGTCAGATTTAGATATTTCCATATACCTTAAATACTTGGAGAATAATGCTAAACACTATTCAGTTGTTCTGAAATTTCTGTCCGGCAATGACTGGTGGAATGATTTGAGAAAATTATATAGCGGACAGAAGGCCTTCTTTGATGCTGCCGAAAGAAGCTTCGAAATTGCCATTGATATACTTAACAATTTAGACAAGATACACGTAAGTAAAAATCAACATCCATATTTTTATATACAATATGTTATTTAAAACGGTTTGTTTAGATAGAGTATTTTTTTTTATTTTATAATATCTAATCTCTTTAATAAATTATATTTTCAGTTTATGAGACTTTTCCGCGATACAAATGTCAACGATACAGAATCATTTTGTCAACCCAACATGACACTATCAGACTACGTCCCAGATGGGACAGGTCTCTTGTCTACTCTTCATCGGCAACTTTGCGGGGACAAAATGGAATCAATTAGAAACATACCCCCTCTGCTGTTTGCTTCACAGGTATTGATGAAGAAAATTTTTATTTCTAAATAAAATTTCTAATAAAATTCTTGTTTCATAATATGAACAAAATTTATTTTGGAGTTATAATTGTTTATATATCACTATTGGCTAATTAGTTTATCACATAAATACATTATTACAATGAATCCTCCTAATTTATATTACAATTTTAATGTTTATATTTCTAGGGCTACGAGAACTCCCTGAAACTTGAGCCAACGGTCAATTATCATCAACTAAACATCGATTTATCTTCAGCCGATACCAGTCTATCAGACATAATTGAAGAGCCTCAATCACCCGAAAGGCCAGAATGGGTTGATGATAAAAATATCGCCAAATTCAAGAGTTCACTTCTTAACTTGTTGTCTAAAGAGACTCTTACTAAAATCGCATTTGGCTTGATGAGCAACTTCGTGGATGGTACCACCTTGTATCTGAATGAAACGTAAGTTTATATACAAACGACTTATTGTTATAGAAGCGACTAAGGTGACTAAGGATATGGAAGATGCCTTTATAAACTCACGTTGTCTAGCCGCATACGCATACAAACACTGATTAAAATCAAATTTCAGATATTGTGGAGCATGTTCGCAAGTAACGAGTTGGTTGAAACAAATTACTCTACAGTTGTTCAAGAAGCAAGAATATGAAGACTTCTTTTGTACTATTCATACACTACCACCGGATCAACTTCATAATGTCATCAAGAACACCTTCCATTGGGATATGGCTATGGGTGAAGTAAGTTAACGAAATATCAATGAAATAAAGTATAATTTATTTCAATATACAATACACAACGAAAGTTTTTCAATCAATCATATTTAATAATTTCGAATTAAATCTATAAAATGTGGCAATTTATAGAACTTAACTATACTATATATATGACTATATTACTATATGAAATAAGTTTAGTGGAGCCACTTGATTAATTTTGATCATTTTACTTTACAGCTAATATCTATACGTAATTACACTAAATATGAGCTTAATAAATCATTGAACGAATTTCTGGAGCAAGTCAAATTAAATATGTTGGATGAAATGAGCCATAATTCGAGCTCGTTAGAATGTCTAGCTAGTGACAGTAATAACCTCATCATAGGCAATTTCGCTTTGTGAGTATAAAATAGTTTAAACTTAAAAACGGACTTGGCCACGTCATACACATATACTTGTGCATTTTAAAAATGTGTAAACGAATCATACTGAATGTAAGTTATGCAATATGCATTACTGTAATGTTTCATTGCTAAATTCACTTTTTAAACACGTTTGAATCGTTTTCATGTACAAAATCAAATATTACAGTCCTATCAAGGAAAGATCATCATTTTGATTTTTTTGTTACAGGGTCTGCAGGATTCTTACCGGTCTTATTAAAATGTTTACAGCAGAATTACCCCATTTACAAGAAGTGGATGGTTTCACCAACCTTCCATACGTCCTAAACCTGCAAAATCAAATCGCCTCTCATATAGAGGTCCCTGTCTCCTTAGAGCTAATTAAAAAAGATGGTATTATTTTATCCGAAGCTTTAGATGATATTATAGACAGTGATCATATACAGTTCATCCGATATCTCGATTTGAATAAAGTGAGTGGTAACAATTAAATTAAATATATTTATTAGTAATTTTTCACTAGGAAATATGAGTTACTCTGTGATTAACTCTATGAGTTTATCATTACTAAGCAAGAATTTTGTGTTTTAAGTATAAAGTTGCGCTATGTGGGTACGATTTGATGATTTTTAGTTATCTTGCCATTTAATGAGAATCAGAAATCTCCTCTATAACAAATAATAATCCAACAGTATTAGTAATAAACTCTACAAAAAGATTATTAAATTGAATAATAATATTATTAAAAAATAATGTATTTTTCAGGTCAATGGATTTCCTCTTCAAATGTCTATGTATAAATTAGATAATGTATGCGAATTTTATAGTTGTACAAAAATTATATCAGCTCTGAATATACATATGAATTACACAAAAATAGAAGTTATGGTAAGTTTTATTACCGATACTTGTTTCTGAATTTAAAGTTCAATTTTTCTACGTATTCTACTACCATTGTCAAATTAAGCTTTTTCACTTAACATATATACTTTGTTTTTAATATATATACTTTGTTTAGCTACGTAATTTACCTGAACTACAAAGAAAAGAGTTCTGGAATTTCCAATTCATCTCAGATATTTTAAAACCAATAGAATTGGTCCTCGAAAATTTGGATCCAGTTCTAGTATTGCTTGGTAAAATGAATTCGGAAGTGATCGAGGGAAAACTTACAGCAATTATAGACTTCATAATGAAAATGCTAATTCATGATAATCTAATTATTTTCTTACAAAGGTGAGGGATATTTTTTAACAATAAATATGAAACACTTATTTTTTTAACAGTAAAAATATTTATCTTTCAGTTTCGAGAACATACTTAAAGAATCTGCGCCGCTTTTACATAGTACAACCTTTGAGGTAGATATATTCGCCCTGATGCATGGATTATGGGAGTTATTTCATCTCAAAGAAAACATTGCTGAACAAGATTTAAATAGTAAGTTTTTCTTATACATACAATATCTAAAGATCAAAAATGTTTTTAACTATAGTAATGAATACAATAAGATCTCATTTACTTTGAAATATACTTTTTAAAGTGGCATAATATTGTATTTGAAGGTAAAAAAGTAAAACATATCAGTAAGACCGACACAGAAATTGTATAAATAATATTTATTTTCAGTAACGCTGTCTGATATTTTCAAAAACCCTAATGATATAGAAGAATCGCTTAAAGATATTGGTGTGAATAATACGAACTTCTGGAGAATTACCAAAAGCTTACGAAATGCTAAAATTCGTGTAGGGCAGGTAGTTACTTTTTGAAATATTATTTTTAGATTAATATTATTATTAGATTAAATTATTATTTATTGTAAAAAGTATCAGGACAAGGAAATTATTAAATTTATTATCATCATTGCAGCTAATGCCACAAAGTAACTATAGTATTGAGGCCTTTGTGTGTGATCAGTACCAGCTCTCTCAGATACTTATACCCAGTGAACTAAACGATTTCACATCAGATGAATTTTACTCAGCCGTTGCAGATCAATTCTGTGAGATGCCGGATGCGCAGGCGCGGAAAATTATGCCGATTTTGGTTGAAAACATTAATATTTCTTTTGTTTTCGATCGAGTAAGTCTTTTCATTTGAATACTTATAATATCGAGGACTCCTTTGTTATTGTCGTTTTTTTAGACCTATTTCTAATTTAAAACAGAAATAACGTGATTTGAATGAAAATTAAAAACTCTCAATTGTCCTTAAGAAACGTCAAGTGTTGTTAAACTATTACAGGTAATTTATTTAAAAAAAAAAATATTTTGAAACACCTAATCCGAATATAAGCAAAAATTATCATATTACAGGTGAAGCCTTTCTTGCTTAACAAGTTGTATGCAGCATCAAATGTAACAGCTGAGGAGGGTAACATATTATTCAGTAAAGTACCTGATATGGTAACACTATTGCCTTTGCTGCAACAAAATGTGGCTAACGTGACAAACTCTATGGCTAATGAACCCTTAATGCAAAAGCTGAAGAATGGTCTCTCGATCGGAGGTTTTGTATCCTGTAAGTATTTTTTTTTTTCTTTTTTATTAATATACTTTTATTTTTCACACAAAATTATGCCTTTCACAAACACTAAATACGCTTTGTTTGAGACGATTGTATCAAAATAACAAAAAGAACTCTAAAATTGATTGTGTAATATTTTGAAAAGACTTCGTACATACAAATTAAAATTTTTAATCTTTTCGCCTGGGTTATGTCTCATGCTGCTATCCCACGCAACTGCATTTTATGATGGGCATATTTAAGCTTAATTTTTATGGTTTTTATTATTTAGTATTCTAATAAAATTGTCTGTTCTATACAGCGGCAGAAACAATGGCAGATTTAGGCAATATGATGTGCGGAAAGCCGTTCTACAGTGGCGTTAGCCGATTCTATAAAAGCATCGTAAACAGTGTTGATCTCTCATCGAAACCTGATGAAGAACAACTGCAATTACTACCAAGTTAGTCTTTATTGATTTATTAACGACGAATAGGGCTAGGCAACATATTGCCTATACTCGTATACACATAATTTTAAATGACCAAGATATGCACAGCAACAGAAACTTACTCTTAACTTTTTTCCGAATGTTTGACTTTGTCCTTTGTTGATTGCTTTTTGATAGTCTTGATTTTATTATGAGGAGAATGTTGTACCTTTGATAGGAGAGTTAGTTTTCGAGTATAGAGTTTATAAAGAAAAAAATAGCATGAATCATTGTTACACACAGCTGACTTCTGTCGAACGGTATATACGGATATAGTAACTATGGAAGGTGGCAAAGTAGTTTGGAGTTTTATCAAACCACTAATCATGGGAAAAATACTATACACACCAAACAATCCCGCTGTACAATCAATCGTTGAAAAGGTACGTCATTTTTCTAAACCACGTTTTTATTTTCTTAATGAGTAGATAATTCTGATTAATACTTAGAAAATAGTGTTTAGTATGCAATCACAGATATTTAAATTTCTTAACTGTTAATAAATATGTAATATAATGTAAAAATAAAAATTTCAGGCCAACTCGACTTTTTCTCCGATGGTTAAAATGTTCAATCTGGTTCATTCATTTGCACACGCTTTCTCATCTATCGAAGAAATGTCTACCCACAAGGCTGGGTTGAAGGCGTTACAACATCTATTATCTGCCAAAGAATATGAAGATATAAGAATAACTTTACTGGGAAATGTGTCAGTGCCTCAAATTAATGTTGATGAACTGCTTTCTGGCATCGGAAATAATGAGGTAAAATTGTTTTATCGAGACTTGCTCTTAAGTTTAATTTTTAAGCAATTCAATGGCCTCGACTGCCAAATCAAAATCTATGATGTGGGAATATTTACCTAAATAAAATTATAATACGAGTATGTCAAAATATGAAAATTTAAGTTATAACTCATAGAATTTAATTCCCTAAAGCATAACGTTATGTATATTTTCTAGGGGCTCGGACGTTTACTTATGAAAGCGTCTGATTTGATAAGTTGTATTAATCTGGACAGATTTAAAGCTGTCTCCAATGAAAAAGAGTTGACGGAAGAAGCAGTTAGACTTACTAGGATCGATGAATTCACAGCTGGTATGAAGTATCCAATATTAATGGATTAGAAACTTGAATTTGAACGGGGTATATATAATTTGTAATCTGTTTAATTATTAACAATTTTTCTTTAATAATTTAGGCTTGGTCTTCCTAAACATGAGTGATGATGAGGTTGATGTACCTAGGAACGTTGAATATAAGATACGTATGGACATTGAAAACGTGCCGACCACAAAGCGTACAAAAAACTTGTAAGTCGTATTTTTGAATCGTATTATTCTGTATGTTTCTTTTTTATGTTACGTCTGCTACATTGATGGATGTTTTAATCATTAGCTGAAAATCTTCGTTTTAATGAAGATAGTAAAAACTCTATAGACCTAATAAAAGTATTATACTACATATTATAGCAAAACTCACGAAAGTATCGTACTCGGAAAAGGAGACATATATTTTCTAATATATTATACTATTGTTTAGGGTTTGTTGTAATTTAAATTATTAATAAATCTGGACTTTCCAATAGCCTCTGGACTCCGGGTCCTGAAGCCAGTTTCTTGGAGAACATGCGCTACTTCCGTGGCTTCATTCAGGTCCAGGATATTGTGGAGAAAGCTATCATCCAAAAATCTACTTTAGGGAGATCAAAGAGAGAGGTGTCTAATCTTGAAAATTGGGAAATTTATACCCAACAGAACCCTTATCCGTGTTATAGAAAGGATTTGTAAGTTTTTTAGAATTTTATTAATTATTTTACAATATTTAATTATATAATAATTAATTATTTTTCACGATAATTCTCCTTTATATACATATAAACGTTGTTTAAAGAATAAATAATATTTCTTAGATTCCAAACATCGTTGTACGAGTCTCAATCGCTGATAGTTGCGTTTTTCTTCTCGTTCTTGTTTACTGTGTCTTCGTCCGTCAGATTCATTTTGACTGACAAGGAATCTGGAAATACCATGGTTTGTATATTATTTTATTAATAAATTGAAATTTTTCATGTTTCTTTCCATCAAAGAAGCCAAAAGAGTTTCGTAGCTCAGTGAGTTATAAAGTCTACCATGAAGCGAGGGGTATCGGGTTCGAATCCCGGTCCGGAAAATCATAATTTATAATTTATTCGGTCTCTGGAAGGGCTTGACAGTGGTTGGGCGAGTGTCTTAAAACTGTCGCAGCGGTGGAAAAGCCATGCTGAAGCATATGCTAATGCACTAATTGGGCCGGCTTGTCCAAAGTGATACCACGGGCTCACAGAATACTCAGCGTGAAACGGTAGTTGTACTTAAAATGATACTTCTATTGTGTTTCGCTGAGTGAGTGACGATATCGGAGGCTCTTTAAAATGCCACTTAAACGCCGTAAAAAGCCGGCAGCACAACAAGGCGCGGATGTCTATGAGTGGTGGTGTTCTCTTACCATATAAGAGACTCACCTGCTCCGTTGTCCCCTATACCATAAAAAACAGTTCGCTCTCATACTTATCTAAAAATATTCAATTTCTTTGTAATGAATTCACAAAGACAATTATTTAAAATTTGATCGTTTTGTTCCAATTATTTGTGAAAACACAACCTCTGGTTCACTGCAAGTTGAAGAACTGCCGACTGAGGAACAAATACTTATACACTTCTCAATTACAGCTCATGTCCATAATGGGCGTAAACCTGAGTTATCACACTCTGTCCTGGTTCCTGAGTTCGCTTCTCGAAATAACAGTAACGATGGCACTCGTGTCCTGCGTTCTTTATTATGGACAGATCCTGCCTCATACTGCGCCCACACTCACATTCACATTGCTCTTCGTATTTGGCCTGTCTGTACTTAGCTTCTGGTAAGTTCGTTTAAGTTAGTTTGTTTTCCTAAATAACACACTGCGGACATACGAGATATGAGTTGGCACATCTATTTAAGAAATTAACGCAATTCGTTTTTATGACGCCTTTTTCCTTAGTATTAATTATATCACATAATGAAATTGTATATTTGATCAAGTTATATCATCAACATAAGTAGCTATATCTATAATATAATGTACATTGACAATTGTGAACATTTTAAGCAATCCTATTAAAAAGTAGTCTTGTAGATATTCCGTCTATCACCGTAGCAAATTCCCGCTTCATCCGTTTAAATATGAAAAACGCGAGAAGTTTTACTTTTATTATATTTGTTTTTACATATTTATTCATTTTCTAATATAAGATTCTTAAAAGTAATAATGTTTAATATTTTGTAGCTACTTGATGGGCAAGCTGTTCAAATCTGCTAGTGTTGGTGCCATCTGCGCAGCTTTGGGATATCTCACGACTTTTATGCCATTTATCCTCATCCTCTCGCTAGAAAGTGTTCTCACTAGTAGCCTTAAACTCTTTGTGGTGAGTAATTAATTTATTTAGAAACTTATAACTATAAATAAATCATATATCTAAGACCTCTAATTGTCTATGTAGAAATTACTGAACTGTAAAAATGCATTAACTATTATTTAGCT
>JAAAKR030316902.1:12212-29486 GCA_010014985.3 Delias pasithoe
GAACGTCGGGAAATTTTAATAAATGATAAAGAAACTAATAGGTGACTAAAAATGTGATATGTTAAAACAGTTTTCTTTTAAATGTATGATACTCGCGAACATAAATACGTCATAACGATCCCGCATGCCTGCCCTAGAACTTTGACTACGAGGAGTACTACATGACTCGTGACCCGGCGTTGCTCGCCAGTACATTCACGGCGAATGTGGCATTCCTTGGCATGAGTTGGAAACAAATGCTGGGGAGGCCGACTATTACATTACTTGCCACACAGTATTTATTAGGTATACCTATTTCTTTAAGTTTTGAATTGGGTATTTCTCTTCTTTTCTTTCTCAAAACGTGCAACCTAATTGTCTTAAGCGACGATGAGGTTTTACGTAATGAGTTTCTACTCATTTTATTAAATTGCATATTTTTAATGGGCTTTATAGATAAGATAATATATAACCAGGCCCTAAACGTATGCGTAATTTATATAGACATAAAACAATATATTAATAGGTATATTGATACTTTACTCAATAAAAGAAATATTTTAAATTACCACTAAACCAATATTTAATTGACGTTTATCTGTAATCTTTATTTGAAGTACAGTTTAGCAGTGTTTATTCTATACTCCTGTGTTATTTCATTACGTCGAGGTATATTGTGTCTATCTATTCTTATATTATTTATTCCATACCTATAATTGTACAGCTTTTGCTATTTTTATATGTGCTTGCATCTCCAATATTCCAATCATTTGTATCCTTTTGTCATGAATTGAGGTGTAACAAACCCATTAATATTAACTATATCATTACTGCAAGAAGCTTTCGGCTGCTCTAATTACTAATAATTTTATTTTAAATATTCACTATTATAGACAGTTATAAAATGTTTCAGATCATGGCAAAATTCCAATGGCTATGATAACAACTATGAAGAAGTTAAAGTCGGGTTATATAAATGGTACAAGGGTCACTCTTGGTAATCTCGGTGACTTTCTGAGTACTTCGGCTATAACCAATCTTAGTTTCCTAGGAAGCCAGGAGGATGGATATCCTGATAGTAAGTACATAATATATTAAATCCGGTCCAATTTTTTTTATGGTATAGCACGCATCGCAACAGGCGGGTCTCCATTAAAGAAAGAGATCACCGCCACCCATGGACAACCGTGCCACAATGCGCGCTTTGGTTGTGTCGCCTTTTTTACGCTGCTGAAGCGATTTAATTTCATTGACATCCAATATTCTCACTCACTCACCAAAACACAGTACATGTACTGTTTCACGTCGATATTCTGAATATTAGTTAAATAAAAAATTTGTTTTTAAAGTACATAATAACGAAAATCTAAAATCCTAATTAGCTTAGACAGAGGAAAGGCAATAATAATAATCTAACTACATTAATTATACTATACCATACAAAATTAACTATCATTTGTCTATATCTGTAAAATATAGATAGGCTTCTAATATTCAAAATATATTATAGAGCTGAATCCACAAGTCCAGAGTTACCTCGAGGAACATTTACTAAAGTCGTTCAGCAATAAGTTTAACTTCTTGTCGCGAGCACCTGTGTCGCGCAGTCGTACGCTACGCAGACGAATGTCAGTGAGGGGAGCCATCAAGAAGACACGATCAATTAATGTTGATTGTAAGTACTCAATAGAGTATCTAATATATAAATATTACATAACACATGAAACGAACAGAGTATCTCAGAATAGACGTGAAAAGGGAAAGCTTTTATAACACAAAATAATCAATTTTCAAAAAGATACTAGTTATTTAGCTACAAAAGAAGCTACATGAATATAACTACTTACAATCAAGAACTATTAATGCATTTACCACTCAATGGACCAAAAGTAATCATATGTACATCCAAATTGCAAGGATATTGTCTTAATCTGTTCTGGTTACAGGCTTTTATTTAAATGGTTTGGTTAACATCGTTGGCTATTGAATGGTGGTTAATAATGCCAGTTGGTTTGCTTTTTTTATTCCAAAGGACTAATATATTAATATATTGTATAAAAATGTGGAATAGAAGTTTTATGGTAACCGAGCTATATAATTTTACAGCAGAAACATTGGGAATGGAAGGGGAAAACGTTGGACCACATGGATTGCTCGATAGGAAGCCATCCTGGCTAGAAGTAGATCCCATGTTTGGAAGAAGCCCTTCACCCGAGGATCCCAAGAAGAGAGCTATTTCAAAGTAATAACCCGCGTTTTATCAACTGTCTTTTTATAGGTTTTAAAACATATTACCATACAAATATTAAACGCGCGTTATATCGTTACTAAAAGAAATTCTAGGACCTATAAAAAAGTCGCTTAAGCGGCGTAAAAAGCCGACAACACAACCAGTGCGTGGACTGTGGCACGGTTATCCATGGCTGGCGGTGTTCTCTTACTATATAGGAAACCCACCTGTTGCGTTGTCCGCTATACCATAAAAAATGTTCAGCCTTCTATGAACCAAACTATACTTGTTCGTTTGTTGTATGTTATCGTAATATTAACTACTATTATTTAATTCGATCATTAATTGCCTTTTACTTATAAATCAAAATTATATTATAGAGGAACATCGACGACGACTTTGGTGGTTACACCAACTATTGAAATCACGAAAGAAAGCTCTCCATCGCCACCGCGAGACGAAGGTAATTACTTATTTCATTTTCTATATCGCACAAGAAGCAAATTCCATTGAATTCATTGATGTCAACGTAATAAGTCAAATCAAATCTTCCTCGGTAACCTTTTGTGGAATGTACTCGACAATTAGCAAGGTACATATATATAAACATAAAAACTGTCTGCGTCCACATCGCTATATTAATGTATATGAAATTCTTCGGACACAATTAATTCTTAAGTAATTATTCATGGAGTCATTATTTATCCTTTCTTTCGGCATTGTTTAAATATAATTCACGGAGATTAATTAATATTAGAATTAAAATATTGCGATTATTTCATAGACGTACATGTTAAAATTATAATTTTTGTGTTGGCTAAATAAATAGAATATTCAATAAGTGGGGTAAATACTAGACGATAATAGATAAGATTTTTTAATTATCATGTGGTTTTAATTTTTTAAATATTCTTGTTTATTATTCAATCACTGGAACTACTAAATCGAGTTAGTTGAACATAAAGGTTAATGTAAATATTTCAGCAACAAACAAAAATGTGCCGGTACGTAATCGTACGACGTCTGAGAGTCAGAACTTGCTATACGGCCAACAGGAGACCGATGAATTGATTGGGATGCTGCGGGAGACGGAAAGTTTGGATGAACAAGGAGATATCCTTCAATACTTGGTTGATACTCATGGACTTGATTTTAGCACTGGTGCGTTTTATTTCTTTATTTCATGTTTGTGTTATTTCAAATTTTACGTTGTTTGCGATAGACACTTAAAAATTAGTTAAAATTTCATCCCTTCAATAATTTTTTTTTATAGGTGTGCTTGAAAATGGCAAAAGCGTAACTGTAAAAGACCTGCTCAAAATTTTATATGAAAAGGCATGTTCGCAAAAGTTGTGGGGCCTTGTACGTCATACTGCCGGAATGTTGGGTAAGCGTGTTGAGGACCTCGCTAAGGCCGTAACGGATTTGTTGGTCCGTCAAAAGCAGATCACAGTTGGGATGCCTCCTAATAATGAATACACTATCACTGCGCCTTTGCCTGAGAACGAATTGCGTCAGCTTATACACTGTGTAAGTACTTTTTTATTGAATTCCCATTACCGAACCTCTAATTTTTATTAATATATATTTTATATGAATTCCTAATAATAAAAAACACATTTACATGCAGTCGTTGCGTCGCGTTACTGATGAAGAAAATCAAAAGGTACACAGTAGTCGTAAATACACTTTATTTATTTAAATAAAAATTATTTACTCAAAATGCACAACCATCACAATTTAGGAACAGTTTTTACTTCATAGAATGATTACTTGTACAGCCTGGTATATCAGTAATACAGTTGAATATTAAACTATGCACCTATAGTACGACAAATTAATATGATTTCTGTACACGTACGAAGTTCGTGTCAATTTGTATGATATATGGTCATTTTGTGTACAGGCATATGGTGACGATGAAAGTACAGCTATGCTGACGCAAGAGCTGCTCGTCTATTTGGCCATGTTCATACGGACTGAACCGCAGTTGTTCCTTGAGATGTTACGATTGAGAGTCGGTCTTATTATACAGGTATTTTTGTCTTTAAGGACTTTGTAATAAGAATTTATTAAATGTAATCAATACATATATTATGTGAAAAAAAATTAAATACAATTAATTTTAGGTTATGGCTACTGAATTATCTCGAACTTTATCTTGTGATGGCGAGGAGGCATCAGAACATTTGCTTAACTTATCACCATTTGAGATGAAAAATCTCCTTTACCACATCTTAAGTGGAAAAGAATTCGCAATTAATAGTGGTATGTATATTATAAAGTTATAAATGTTTATTTTTATTAATTTTACATTTCATGAATGATTTTATTAATAACTACTTCACTAATATATATCTAAATGATGAAACACCGAAGTTAAGCGCATAAAAAAGTAATATATATGCGGCCTCTGTGTTAAAGTCGCATTTGCTGGTGGCACTAGAGTTAGAGAGTGGCACTTGGGCTAGAATTTATATCTATCAATTTTAAACTTATTAATTAATATAGTACAGTAATTAAATAATTTAGATAAGTTGTAATCGGTCCTTTAACATCAAATATCTCGACTATAGCCACAATAAAGAGTATGTCACTGAAAGATTAAATTAACTGCAATTATTACACTGATGAATATTTTTGTAGTTGTAGTATTTATATTATTTTGATTTGGAAAATTATATAAAGTTTTTTCTTTACAGCAAATTCACTGTTCTGTATACAGGAAAAGTTTAGGAAAGAAGGCGAGTTTCCTGTCTCTTTTGCCTTGTCCGTTTATTTGCCCCTTATACCTTTGTATGTTTAATAGTTTTACGCGTCGTGGTCGCTAAAAATATTATTTATAAATTGTTTAACTTACAAGAAAAATAATTTGGCTTTATCGATAGCGCACCAAACTTGGTTGTCAATGTTTTTAACTATATATCTATCCTAAGCATCCAGCTTCTTCCCATTGCTGCAGAGTCCAACAATTTCTCAATGATTGAAGCAACTTCCAATTGTCATGATTTTGCCTATGTTATTGTGCAGATATTTTATAGGAATAGAAGATTTCCTCTCTTATATAGTGATTATGTAATTTCTCTATAGGTCGCGGCAATTTCTCAATTGTGAGCAACAAATCAACTCGATATGGCAAGAAATCACAAATTGTACTCGAAGGACAGACACTTCAAGGAATTGAAGAGGGTGAGTTTAGATCAAATTAAGTCAACCTTATTGTGTATGTTGTACATTCCAAAGTAGTTTTAAAAGAAAAACATATTGTAATGTCTATCCTTGTACATCATACTTGAAATATGATGACTGATTGTTCAAATGCTAATAGGAATTTAATTTGATTTCGAAATACAGCGCCAGCAGCAGAGCCAGACCGGCAAGGCCAATGGCTACGACGTCGTCGCTTAGACGGAGCGTTGAATCGTGTACCCAGAGACTTCTATCCACGAGTTTGGGGCGTTCTGGAAAAGGTATATTCACCTTTTACCTAGGTTACCATTTATAATACATTATAAAAATTGCGTTTCGCCGTCGAAATAGTTTCACTGATTAGAGATACACCTCTAATGTTTCCTTTTATTGTTTCAGTGTCAAGGTTTAGTCATCCAAGGTAAAATACTGCAACCCAATTTGACCCAAGAAATGACTTCTGGAGAGTTGAAATTTGCCCTAGCTGTCGAGACAGTACTGAACTCTATTCCTCAGCCCGAATATAGACAGTTGGTAGTAGAAGCACTTATGGTTCTAACACTGATCGTCGAATACAAAACAATTAATAGTTTGGGTGGAATGATCACAGTGGAACATCTGGTGCATAAAGCCAATCAAATATTTTTGGAAGATCAGGTAATAGCGCCTCACCTTCAATATTGTTGGTTTTGCGGATTATTTTGAAAGCGGTGATGGATTATACCAGTTTAATACTTGTTATTAAAATAGAAGCTTGAGAAAAATTACCGCCACATGATCGACTTTATAAAAAACTACCTCTGCCAAAGTTGTTTTTGTATGTTTTTTTCAAAATTTATAAAATTTTTCATCTTTTGATTTTAATCAGATGAATTGTAATGGTGATGCAACATTATGCTGCGCTAAGGCAGATTCCTTCGGCGGTGGTGAGGTATGCGGTGGGGCAGCGGGAGTATGTCAACTGTTGTACGACAGCGCACCTAGCGGCAGTTACGGTACAATGACGTATTTGGCACGCAGTGTTGCCAACCTTCTAGCGGAACGTATGCCACGAGAAACTCCGATAGAGTGCACTATAACGTAAGATTGTATAACGTTTCAAACAAATTCAAAAAGCGTTTATAAGTAGAGTCTAAACTTACCTAACTCTCTCTGTCTTTCTCAGTTTCCTTATTAATATCCTGTTATTCAATTAAATAATTATGTCGGGCATTACATCAATTTACGTTTCACTGATTTGTATTAGTGTTAGATGTGATATTTTCGTTGCGAATACGTGCCACTTATTGTTATCAATACTTCAATTAAACAGTACAGAACGATTCTTATGAATTTAGTTGAGTACTTTTTTGTTACAATAGTTTTTGTTTTGAAGTTGATAAATTTATATATACTATTCTATCAGCATATTTTATAATTTTGAGGAGGTATATTAATAGTCAGTTTTTTTTCATTTAATTATATGTCAATATATGCCACAAACTCACCAAATCATTAGGAAATATTTATATACCAGTACCTTAATAAAGAGATATTTTTTAATAAATAAATCAAAGTTTGTTTACCCTTATAATGTATTGTCCAAAATATGTGAACCATGTTAAAAAAAACAAATTATGCAGAAATATAAGACTTGGCATGTGTTTTAGAATGTTAGCCATATTAACCAATGCTTGTTATTTATTTAATATTATTTTAATTGACTTTGTAAAAGTAAAGAATTCTACAAAATTATAACATGTGTTATAAAAATATAGATAGCACATGGTTTTTTACTTTTAATTTATTTTGATTGTCAATTCAAGTAGTTTGCAAATATAATAAATAATGTTTTATCAAATTATTTGTTTTGATATACGAGTATACCTCACCTGAGACCATAAAAAATTGTCAAAATAATTAAAAATCTATTTATTTTCAATATTATTTTTCTACAACACAACAATTTTTATACCTTTCTAACACTATGCTTCATCTTTCTTTCCAAATGGATTCATTTTTGACAGCCATGATGTTGTTGATCTGAAACACAATAAGAGTGTGATAACTAAATAAGTTAAATGAGAAATGTAATTAAATTGTTTTTATCTTCATCAATTCTTTATATAAATTAAATTTTTAATAATTGGGTAATATTGGTTACCCTAACAAAATAAACTTACGATATTTCATCAGCTGTTGGCTTTGCTTCAATACCTGCTGCCTTTAGCTTCTCAACTAAATTTTTTCTGTAAACATTCTTTAAGGGAACAGGTTTGTTTGCAGCCTCTTTAATTTTTGCAACTTTACACAAAGCTTCATACCATGTCAATCCATACCACTCAATTTCCTCAGGGGTATACTGGAATTAATATTAATTTGCTTGTTTAAAACAAAACTATCTTAATTGTACAAAAGACAATAATATCAGGGGCAAGTAAATTTTTGTTTACTTACAGATGACAAATATGTTTTATATTCATCATAGATTTGTTTTTGTTTTACTGGATCATAAGCATGTCGTGGACAGCCATTCATTAACTCTGTAAGGATTTGCTTTTTTAATTTCAAGGCTAACATTGAACCCAATTCGCATGCCGGTGTTTTGAGTAAATAATGATCAAATCCATAGTGATCGTTAATAAGCTTTATAGCTCGATCAGTCACAGTGACTGAAAGGTGTGTGTTTAACACTTCTGATTTAACCACAGTCCTCTTGAGTACAGGTACCCAGTAGTGGGGAACTCTGCGTTTTTCAGGGTGACGCTTTTGAAAACCTTTAAATAATAAGCAAAATTAAAAATCAACTCTTCTCTAGTATCAATTATAAATGAAAAATAATAAGTAATAAAATAATAAGATTGATGTTTTTGGTTATAATTGTTACCTTTAATTATTGCTTCTCCACCCCAAATTCCATGATGAAATTCTTCTGGCTGTTTCATGGGAATTGATATGTTTTGTACTGGTAGAGTTTGACCAGTGAGCTCATCACGCTTCCATTTGTTATCCTGTGGAATAAAGTGGACTGCTGCTGGTTTCAGAACCTTCCATTCACGCCAGAATTTCTTATAAGCAAGAGGGAGCTCGGCTGCTATTCCTATGTCAAACCTGCTTTTCTTCTTATATGTATTGGGCAACTGGCGTGCTGTCGCCTATTATTATGAAACGAAAAACAAATTTTTTGATAAGGTCACACGTTCACGATTTTCAACACGACATGATGCAACAAAAAATGATTAATTTACGTCTATGCGTACCTGAATGCGAGAAGTGGCCATTTAATTTTATATATTGGGTATCATGTAACAATAGTAATTTATATAAATCGGTTGGCAAAATTCAAAACTATATTAAATTCTGATAAATTTTGCACTGTGCAGAATTTTTATCAAAATTATATGCTTAAAAATATGGCAATGTCAAGTTTAACGACAATAACGCAGAGTTGTTGATAAAGGTCTGTGCTTTCTTCCATCAATTAGTACAATCTGTGCTGACGTGGATCTTTGTACAATGGCAAGTGATTAAGATTTGAGAACGAAGTTTTGCTAAATATTTTGATTCCTAAGTTTTAAGATATTCTTCATTTATTAGTTTTATTTGATTAAATTTTGTCTATAATTGTTGGTTGCAGTAAATATTAGTATCCGTATTCATGTTTTCAACAGATATACAAATATGTCTGACAATAAAAACATTCTCAATCCTGGTGAAATGGATCAAACTGATGTCGATTCAAATTTAGCAGTGTCTCGGTGTGATGTGGCAAGTGTTACAAGTAAAAGCAGCACAAGAACTAAGGTATGTATTGTGCATATAAAACCACCTTTATTCATTTCTTTTTTTGTCAAGAAATCTGTTCAATTGTGCTAGTTGTATCTATTTACCCTATTTAGGAACAATGTCGAAACACATTCTAAAGTGTGACGACATATATCTTTAAATAATTTATTTTAAGCTTGCAGCTGAAGCAAGTTATACAATTTTGATTGTTAATTTTTTTTCTTGTTAGCTTACTGCAGAAAGGCAAATTAAGTTTGAAAGAGCTCAGAAGTGTTTGGAAAATGCTGCTCTTGTGTCAAAAAGAATTAAGGAGCATAGAAAAGCTACAGCAGAATTGTTGGGACGGCCATATGGTAAAAATTTATAAAGAATAATAACTTTATTGAGTATGAAAATATATTTTTAAATATATAATTTATATTAAAAGTCATAAATTTACAGAGGAAGATAATGCAGACAATCAGTCAGAAATGGCATCCACCATGAGTGAAAAGACAAGTTATTCTGCAGTGACTGATACATCAACTACATTATCTGTCCAAGATGCACTTAACAGTAAGCACACAGATGATAAATTGTGATTATACGACATTGAAATGACATCATGAGCTCTTTCATTTATTAGTATTACTGAATATTAATCTCGCTGTAGCTTGTAGCCACATTAAATTATTAAATGCCATGAAAATAAATATTAACACATTTTAGTCTTTATTTAATTATTTATTTTGTTGACTACTTGAAATATCTTTTTAATTCTCTATTTTAATTGTCCTTTGTCTAAAATGAAACATATATAGTTCCAGGAATAAGTGAAAGTTTAGCAAACACTTTAAAACAAAAAGAAATATTAATGGAGAGAATCAAGCAATATAAGGAAATAAGTAAAAGGCCAATCAAAAAAACACCTCTTATTAAAAAGGAATTAACCCTTGAAAGTTCAGAATTAAGAAAGGTATATATTATTAGAATTTTTCGTATTTATAATATGAATACTTGTGTATGATGTAGTTATGTCATGAAATAATGCTTTTCAGAGTACTGATACTAATGAAGTTACCAAGTTAACAAACATTGTGAAAGACAAGGAAAATGCATTAAGTATGATGCAAGTTAAAATTAAAGCTATGGAGATGACTATATTGGATATGCAAGAGAAACTAAATGAAAAAGACCAAATAATAGAAGCAAAACATAAGGCCAGCACCATTATATCAGAAAGTTTAACAAAAAAGGGTTCGTACTAATTATCCAAATATTTAATAACTTTACATAAATATACTTTATTGTATGTATAAGTTAACAGGTCTTCAAAATTTGGTCATGGATATCTTTTAATAGTTACATTTGACTTAAAACGTATCAGTTAATCTGTTATTGTTAGAAAACCATTTCAATATTTTTTGTGATTCTCATATCTTTTGGAAGCTATAGTTTCATTGTTGTGTCTGTAAGTTCAGAATATATATAATATATAATTAATTTTCTTCAGATTACCTTTAATTATTTGAATAATATGCTATATCAATCACTTTGTTACAGAAAAAGATACATTACATTTATTAGAAGATGCAAAAGAGAAAATGGCTAAAATGCATGATAATTTTACAAGAATGGATGCTGAATGGAGAGAAGAAAAACTCAAACTGAATGCTGAATTAGAAGACAAAGATGAACAACTGAAAAGTCTTAAAGAAGCCAATAATATCCTTGAAAATTCACAGTATCAAATCAGCTTGGCAAATTCTAAACTAATTGAGGAACTTGAAATTAAAACCAAAGAAATCCTGATATTACAAGAAAAATTGACTGAAATGACTAAAACATCTGTAGACAATGAGATGGCCTTACAAGTAGAGGAGGAAAAGGGCACAAGAGAAATTTCCGATATGATAGAATTAACTAAAAAAATTGAAATACTGGAGCAATTAAATTATGAAATTAGGCAGACCAATAAGGAACTGGAGCACCGAGTCCACTTTTTAAGTAACGAAGGAAGAGCAACTGGAACTGCATCTCCTATTAAAAAAAGTAGCCCTGCACCGACACGTAAAGGAAGAAATACTGCTGCAAAACTGAAATCACCTTGGAGTAAACTTTCGACAGAAGCTCTTAATCAAGAACCTGAAAAAAAACCGACACAATCTGATACTCCCAAATCAGAAATAATTTTACAAGCACTTAATAAAGATTTATTGAGTAAAGACTACATTATATCACAGAAAGATACTATCATAAATGAGTTAAAATTATCCAATGATCTGAAAGACAACACTATTGATGAATTAAAATTACAGATTTCATCCCAAAAGCAATCAGTCCTTGGTGAAGATAATATAAGCTTATCTACTGAAACTACAGAAAGAAATGAAAATGTTCACAAGCCTGAATATGTACAGCCACAAGATGGAAACTTGGAGGAAAAATTAAAATCTGCCCAAGAGCAAATAGCATCATTAAATGATGAGATCGATTCAGCAAATAAAAATATGATTAAAGTTAAATCAAATTATAAATTAAAATTAAAACAAATGCAGAAAACGATTGATAAATTTATTTCAGTATCTGATTCAAATGCTGAAATAGTGCATTTGAATGAAGAAATTCATCATCTCTCACAAAAAGTAGCAGAGTTAGAAGAAGAAAAAGGCAATTTACAGTTACATCTAGTTGATTATGATAGTGGAAGGCGTAAGTTTAAGCCATTATGTAACCATAAAATGTTGTCTATTTAAGCAACTTTTAGTTAATGAATATCCCATAGATCAGTTTTTAACCTAAACTTTTTACTATAGGCCTTTTTTGTCCTGGCAAATAAATAAAGTATTATTTTGTTTGAGAAGATGTTAATCTTAACTTTAATTCTCTAACCTATTTAGATCCAAAAGTAAATAAATCTCCACAACAATAGAACTAACCAATTATACAAGACAGCACAAAATGATGGTTTTGTGGTGTAATATTTATAATTATGTAGAAAAAAAATGCAATAATTAACACTAAAAAAGATAACAATATTTAGTATAAACATGGTTCGATTAAACTTATTACTTCATGCTTCATAAGATAAATAATTTAATTTAATATCTTTAGTAATAACATTTTATATAACGAATGGATCCTACTGTGTAATATGTAAAAAAAATGTTCGATATAGTGAATGAAATGACAAGAATATTTTACTTTTTTTCATTCTGTTTTATATTTTTTCAGTGACGGACACAGAGATTTATAAGAAAATGCTAGAGATGGAAAATATAGCAGAAACCAGATTAAAATCAATTAGCTTGTTAGAGACACAAAAATTTGAGTTGGTTCAAGGTACTAATGAAATCTCTTATAAAAATGTATACAATATTGTATTGAATACTGTTAAGAATATTTTATTAGTCTTCATTGTTTTGAATGTTGAATTTTATAGAAATAATGAAAACATTACGTAATATTGTTGTCATTTTGTTTTCGAAGAACAAACTAAATTTAAAAAATATATTTCAGAGTTACACAACTTACAACAAAAGAACACAGAAATGGAAGATAAATTAGCTGATATATTACAACTCCAAAATGAACAAGTTTGCTCTGAAATGAAGTCTGTCCAATTAGAAGAGCAAATAGACCAATTAAATGCTGATAAGAAAGAACTAGAGTTGGTTATTGAAAATTTAAAACTTGACAAAGAGCAAGAAGAACGTGATCTTGAAATGCTCAAAATTGAAAAAGAAGAGCTTTTTCAAAAATTAGAACACTATGTTCAAGAAAATATGGATTTGACAGACAAATTGGAAAAATTAAGTGCTGAAAAGGTCAGTTCAGCGGAATCAATAGAGATTGTAGAATCGTTAACCACACAAGAAAAAATGGAAATAGAAGAATACAGTAAAGGAATAGAAGCTAATAAACAAACTGATGACCATGTTTATGAAAATCCTGATGCACCAATATGTTCAGATAGTACACTTATGAGTAAAATCATGCAAGAAAATGAAGAACTTAAAAGCAGAATTGAATTGTTTTCACAAGAAAGGCAAGAGGTAATGGAGAAAATGAATCATATATGCACAGAAAATAATACTCTTCATAAGAATCTTGAAGATTTAGAAAACCAATCTCGTTATTTGCAGAGAATTATTGAAGAGTTCACAAACGAAAAACATGAATTACTTAAAGTTAACAATGATTTAAAAGTTCAGATAGAAGAATTAAAACTTCACCGACTGGAAATAGCAAAAGAAGCTGCCGATGTGAAACCCCTTGCATTTGAAGAGATAGTTGATAGTCCCCTTAATGAAATTCCACAAGACGATAAAGGTATTGGTGATAAAGCTTTGAAAGGAGCTAAATCTGTAAAACAATTGACTAAAGAAATATTGAAATTAAAGAATATTATTAAAGAACGAGAAGATGATATAGCAGATTGTCAAATGAAAATACTTTCTCTAGAAGAAAACCAACAAAAACAAAGTGAACTAACTCAAAATAATGCTTCTTATGAAGTTAAAATTAAACAACTTCTAGAAGATAATAAAAACCTTAAGATGCAAAATGATCTAATTATGAATGAAAAATCTGAACAAACACCACTTAAGGATACAATTGAATCTCTTAAACAAGAGATTCACCGCCTTCAAAGAGAATATAACTCTACTATTAATATGCGTGATATAAAAATACAAGAATTAGAAAATTTACTAATTGAATATGAAAAACAAGTATTTAACTACAGCAATACGCTTCAGCAAAAAGATAAAGATATCAATGATTACGTTAATCAAGTAACAAAACTGAATGACCTATCCCAACAACTTAAATCACGAATTGAAATTTTTGAGGAAGAAAAAGCCAATGATCAAAACGTTGAATTAATACAATCATTAAACCAACAAATATTACTCTATCAGAATGCATTGACAGATTGTGAGGAGAAGATAAGAAAGCTAGAAGAAGACAAAGCTCAATTAGTGTCTTTGAAATCTAAACTTGAGAACAAACATTTAGCTCTTGATTCAGAACTCACTAAGCTAAAAGAAACTTTCAATGAAAATCAAAAAGTAATTGAAGAATTACGACGGCAACAACAAAAGCACAAAGAAGAATATGCAGAAATTTTGTTACAATCTAAAGATCGAGATGAAGAAATACATGAAATAAAATTGCAACTTAGAAAAGAATCTATTGAAAATGAAAAACTAAGAGTTGCGTTACAGCAAAAAGAACACGATTTTACTGAGGCTATGAATCAATGTAAAGAGCTTAATGTCCGACTTGATACTATTTCTCAAGAGAGAGCTTCACAAAGTGATTTAACTGTATTAGAAAATAAAAATAAAGAATTCATAGAAAAACTAAAGAAATTGGCTATAATTGTTAAGAAAAAAACTGCTATGTACTCTGAATTAGAAAACCAATATAATGATATGCAGAAACAACTCGAAATCAAATCTGATCAGTACGCACAAGCAATGATACAATTCGAAATTGTCCCCGCGTTAGAGGATAAGTTAAAGTATGCAAATGAAGAATTAAATAGAATTTTATCAGAAAAAAATACTCTTCAAGAAACCTTAGAATTTTCAAAGTCAGAATTAGTGTCCTTCCAGCAAAAGTATGAAGTCGCTGAACAGGAAATTGAGAAATTAAACGATGAGATGAACATTCTTAACAAAGACATTAATTTAAGTCGAGATGAAAACTTGCAATTAAAGTCAAACATAGAGGGTCTGAATAACAAGCTTGTACAGTATGAAATAGAATTAAAAAATAATTTTAACCTTTTAACTAAAATATCGTGTTTGGAGTCAGAAATTGAACAAAAACAAACTGAAATCTCCAATTTAACTACGGAAATTCAAAACAAAGATCTAAACCTAAATCGATTGCAATTTGGTCACGATGCTAAGATTCAAGAGCGAGATATGTACATTGAAAATTTACAGTCCGACATAGATAAATACAAGAACCGCATTAACCGTCTCGAAGAAAGTGTTTCTGTAATGGAAAACAGACGTCACTCCTTAGAAAGAAAGGCAGATCACCTAGATACCCAGCTACAGGAAAAACAAAAATCTTATAATGAATATACAATGCAAGAAGATGAACTTGTTACACGGTTGGCTGCTTTAATGGATCATGATAGAATTCTAGAAAAACAATTACAAGAAATAGAAAATGAAAATAAAAACCTACAAAATAAAGTACATAATATAAACGAAGATTTACTCAATTTGCAAAACGCTAATTCAGAATTACAACAGCATTGTGGCAATTTAGAAAGTTTGTCTTTCAAAGTAGAGCCATTAGAGACAGAAAATTATTTGTTCAGAACGAAGGTAGAAAATCTTGAGACAAATTTAAAAAAATTACAAAATGAACACCAGCAAATGTTAGCTCAAAGGAAAATTGAAATGGATGATGTAGAGTCAGAGTTCAATAATCAAATTGGAGTAGCCATAAAAGAAAAGAAAATTCTAAATGAAAAGCTTGAAAAATTAAATGAGCACACACAAAGTTTAGAGAATGAAATTCATGAGTATAGGGTTACAATTGAAAACTTGCATGTGAATCTTGAAGAGTTATCAACGCAAAATACTAAACTAGTTAAACAATTACAGACAGAAAAGCCAAGTAGTCCAGATTATACTGATCAATATGTAAGCGAAATAAACAGATTAAACTCCATCATTAATAGTAAAAATAGTCAAATCACAGAAGAAAATGAAAAAATACAATTATTGCAAGCAAATAATAACTCTTTGCAATTATCAGCAGACAATAACATTGCACAGTTGTCGGCAAAGCTTGAAGAAAGTTTACAGCAATTGGCAAGCATATCTAAAGAAAATGAAATGTTGAAGAGTAACCTTATGGACTATAGCCAATTGCTTAATCAGAAAGACAATCAAATTAAACAATTGATTGAAAGTAAAAAACTAGTTTTTGAAATGAATATACCTAAAACTGAGGGAATGTTCATATCATCCACTATTGAAGAGTTAAGTGATGAACAGAAGTCTTTATCAGCATTGCAGTCACAAATACTTTCAGATGTTGAAATAACCAATCAAGAAATCAATACAGTCAAAAAAATTGAATTAAAGAATGCCCAAAGCAGTGTTTCTAACCAACACTCAGGGGGTTCCGTGGAACCTTTAATTGTATCAAAGAAAGCCTACGTGTGTTCCGATGATAATGAAAGCAAAGATATTGATCCGTTCAATTCAGACGAGGGTTGGGGGCTTGGTGAAATTGAAGAGGTATGTGACACGATGCCAAGCATTACTCAATTGAATCAAGAAATACAAAGTCTGAAGGAAAGTAATCAAAAACTAAAAATAGATCTCGAGGCTTCAAATAATAAATTACTCAGAGCTATTAAAAAATTAAAAGAACTTAAAAACGCAAATGAAGTGTTAGCTAATGAATTAAAAACATCAAAACTAATATCTAATTCATCAATATTAGATATGGCAATTGAAAATGAATTATCTAATAATCTTCAAATATTAGAGAAAGAAGTTCAAGATCTTAGAGACAGCCTCAATAAAGAGAAAAAAGATAAAGAAATGCTTAATAAGCAAAACGAACTACTTAAAAACGCAAACGATAGATTAATAGAGATGAAAGAAAAAATGGACAATGAATTAGAATTGTGGAAGTATAATTTTAAACAAGCAAATGACAAAATAACCTCAAACCAACAACCACAACCAGAAGTTAAAATTCATTCATTAACAAAGAATGATTCTAAACTTGAAAAGGAGATTTTAAAACTTGAAAAAGAAAATGATGAACTACAAGCACTGGTTGATACTATAAAAAGTGAAAACGAACAATTAGTAGATGAAATTAAATTATTGAACAAGGAATTGTTAAAACTCCGCCAGGAACAATTAACAAATGATGAATGCAGTTTGCTTAATAAAAAGATAGATGAATTAAAAAAGGCAAATAATCTTTTGTCTACCACTTGTGAGAAACTGCAAGACGATGTATCAGTGTTAGAAGAACGTAATGCTGAATTATTAAAAAGTATAGAAAATTTAAAGGTTTCTTGTGATTCATACGAAAATAAAGTAATAGAAGTGCACCATCAAAATAACCTTACACTTAAA
>JAAAKR030317104.1:5938-21937 GCA_010014985.3 Delias pasithoe
GAGCTGATTTGATGTACCTTGCTTAAAATAATATTGGTAATGGAAATGTAACGATATGTTTACTGTAAGGGATGGTACTTTTCACATCCCAAACTTTATAAAATTGCAATTCTGAAGCAAAACAATAATTATTAGTGAGCCCTTTTAAGATCAACAATATACAATTACTTTGACGCTTCAGGCCTATGTTTGTGATGGTGTTGTGATAGATTTGCGTCACTTATCGATATGATATCATTCAGTTAGTCATGGGATGAGATTATAGTTTATTAAGATCAATAAAAAGAGCCAGTCAATTCGAGAATATAAAAATGAGTTCCATGTAAAATTAATAGATATATTTTTTTGAAGCGTGTCTCTACGATATTATTATAAATGAATCTAAAGTTGAATTAAATGTTAGGTTAGAAATACATTAGTAATAGTTTATATGCAATCATAGCCTAACTACCTTATATTATAATTTGTACATCAAAAACCTTATTTAATTTTAGTAGTATCTTCTGTTTATCTCTATATAAATCTATTATATATATCTCTGTTAAAACAGTAAATAAATATTTAAAAAAATCAAGCTCTTCCAAAGACCAAATACAATTCAAAATTCCATTCTGAAAGGTAATGGAACCTGGTACCAATAGCGTCACGTGTACAAAACAGTTCGGCCACGAGGCTTTTAAAAAGTAGGAATTTAAAAAAAAAACATAAAATGTTTTCGTATTCATATAATACTATACATGGCGATAAAATGATATTTATTGTCTTATGGACTAAAGTTTAGAGGATATGGCACTGTCCAAATCTGTGCAATTAAAAGATTTACATCATGAGACCAATATTAATGAAGACAAAGATGTTTCGTCCATTGTCTTAGGCATTGTTTAATTATTTTTCACACGTTTCTAAAAACAAACGATTGTTTGAGTTAAGTGATCAGTTACGGTTTTAGAATGACCTCCTGTCTAGACTTTAATACCATAGAGTATAGACTTTAGTCGACACTGCTTTTAAAAATTTCAATTAAAAAACGTCAACTTATCTATCAATATGTAACACCTATACCTCATTATTTACACATTTAATAATTGCTGACTTTCATAGTTATTTCAAATAATTTTTGTGTGTAAAAGAAATAAACAAAGCAGAAATAAGTATAATGTAATATTATGGTATTTTGACAGTTAAAATTCTGAAAAATGACAAGAAGAGAAAGATTCCGTAACAGCGTTTTGAAAATACATACACTATATATGTATTGAAATACATCTTTTTATTTAAAACATTTTTCAATGAAACTCTGTCTACTGTAAGTTATTTCAGTCTGTGGATGTTGTAACGACAAAAAATACACCCATATCACACCTCTGATGCAAAACGTCCACAAAACAATATTTTTTGGTAAAAATTCCAAGAAATATTTAAGCGCTGCGGCGTCTCAGCGAATTAATAACACAAAAAAATTAAGATATTTTTTGTCGCGTCTATCACGTTTCTTAATTGTTCGGTTTTTAAGAAACCAAAAGTATAGATAATCCAATAATGAAATTCGATGCGTTGCACGCCGACAGGGTTGTCATCTTCTAAATAAAATCCGTACTTGGAAAGTTTTTCTAATTTGAAAAGAGATTTTCCTTCTTTTCTTTATTTCATTCAAGAATTTATTTTTGTATCATTATACTCAAGTAAATTGCAAATTTATGCATTACAGCAATGAAAAGGGTCTCTCAAATGCTTTTGAGTTATAAAATTTATGAAAATTTTGTGTATGATTTAGATAGATCAGTTTAGCTTATTTTTTAAATAATAATAATTTCTAGATTGTGTGTTTTACTAGACTGATGTTCAGCTTATTATGCCTATCAATGTTAATGTAATTCTAGGTTTCATCGTAATGGCTAATTATTTAATAAAATTAATAATAACTTAATAGGAAATAAAGAAAAACACCATTTGCAATTTCACATATATTTGTAGATAAAAAAACATGATTAACATTTTTCAATGATAGTGATGCTACAATATAGTTATTGTTATGAGTATTGTTATTTAACTGACAACCCTAATAGGTAACATCCGCGCTATTCAGCTCTAAGCTTTTTATTGGTGTTCGTTATTCACACGAACAATTCGAGGGGCTCACAGGATATAGGACATTTTAATGCCCGTCTCCGTCATTTGATTTACAACATATTTTATTATTGTATAACAGGATTAGGCCTGTATTCAGAATTAATTTATAATCTTAATCTTCAATTCTTAATACTTTTCACTCTTACATTGTCCTTTAATTTCATTTCCACTTTAAACTCGAAAATTGATTTTCATATTCTGGCAATACAAATTGCACAATATAGAAGATACTAAGAATGGAATTGTCCTCGTTATATTCGTGCATATGTGACAATCTCATTGATCGTTAGAACCGTAAGAAAAGATTTAAAAAAAAACAAAAAAAAATTACTTTAATTAGTATTTTGACTGCAATCTTATGAAACGCATCCTCTATCAATTTTAATCTTATTAAATTTAAAATAGTCTTATAACAATAAAGGAATAATATTGACAGATGAATATTGTACCTCGCTTACATCTTACCACGCTTAATTAAGTCTTACAATTTCTCTATAACGAACTGGGAGTCAAAAGTCCACAATGAAGGCGAAGCCAGAAACAGAGATATGATATTGCTGCCATTTAATGTTGGGTTAAATTTTATAATTGGTTATTTGATTAGTATTCAATATTGAACATTTATTTTGACACGAAATAATTTTGCACTTCTTGAGGAATAGTTACAATAATTTAAATAGGTAAATTAAGATAGTGTGTCTTATTTAGCCCCGATATAAACAAAATTATCGATTCATTGCAGCTTTGTACAATTTACAATGATTATAAATAACTTTGTAAGAGAAAACCCAAAAATCTGAAAACTTTTTATATAATAGGGAATGAAGCTGCGGAAATATGGTTTCAAAATAATATTACTATAATAATTGTCACAATTTTGTTGGGTTTTACATAAAATTAAATGACGTTACTATGACTACATACTACTAAAATGACGTTATTACAACAGTTTGACCGCAAACTTTAGGAAATTGTTATTGACGTACAAATAAGAGTCGCTTATAGTATATAAGCATTCCTTAACCTATTTTCTTAAAATTTATGCTATACTTATTACTTAATTTCTAGCCAATATACATTTACCTCAAGTTACCATTTGTTATTATAACTTTTTAAAGTTTATGGATATTTCCAATCCGACTAATATACAAATACTTACAAAAGAATAAAAATGTATTCAAGACTATTTAATATACCATCCATAGATATTAAAATAACTAATGGGACATTTTAATGTCTAATTTAATATAACACAAGTAAAAAACTTAAGTCTAGATTAATATACAGATATTTGGGTCACAATAAGAAACTTCAGAGTATGTACAAAGTTAAGTTTCTAAACGCCTACTTACGTTTACTCGCACAATTAATGAAAGAAGACGATACCGTTGTGTTTTTGTCCTTTGAATACGTAAAGCGCCATGCCATTGCTATAAGGCACTAAATTCCTATAGATACATTCTAAAACGTAATAACGCACATGTTGCTGAGCATAAAATGCAAACTCAACAATAAAACGTTTATATTTCTTCAAGGAATGTCGTCTATTTCGAGAGCTATTTACACACTATCACTTGCATAACGGAATGCTGCAAAGATTGTTAGATTAGGCAATTATCAAACAATTAGCTATTTTATAAAACGTGACAGTAATGAAAGTGCATCTTAGACAATAGCTTATAATAATTTTAAGTATTTATATGAAGTAGGTATTTACAGTGCGGTTGAGGCGTTTCATTTTACTTAGTCTTGCAGGTTCGTTTAGTAGAAATATAAAAAAAATGTATTTCCATGTAACATACAATATTGGTCGCGATTTCAAAGCCATGCGGCTATAGAAAAGTGTAATTAATAGAAAATATTTTTTTTTATAGCATGCTGACAGCTTCCGTTGTCTAACTATTTAGCGAGAGCTTTCAAGTGTGTAGGAGCATTGTCATTCGTCAATTTGAAACGCGACGCAGAGGCGCCAGGTTGTTGTTACGTTTGAACTAAGTTTATTTGTCTATAAACTTGATCATCGGTGCTCTACAGACGGCGCCAGCGCTTCACCCGCATACAAAAACTGATCAAGTGCAAATCGATCGTATTACACTACCAACCATCTCGTATTGTGTTACTTTAATATCAACGAGAATAAAGCTTTGAAAACTGCTGCGACTATTCAAACTAAATTATTATTTTGCGATAAATTATCATTTAAGCAATTCTTATTCTTAAAATATCTTATAAAACAACAATAATACATAACGATATGCGTCAATGATAACTGAATATTTCAACAATGATAGCTATTATTCTTTTGAATATATCTAATTAATTAAGCAACCTACAAACTGCACTAACAAGAAAAGGTTGCCAATTAGACGTGTTTGTTTTATATTTAAATTATTGTTTCTTCAAATGCACAGACGAGAAGACGTTACGTTTCCAAACACAGGTTTTGTGATTTACAATATGCTTCACCAACGTTTTACGCTTTTTCGACTACATCTTTATTTTCACTACAGTAAATCACATATCACATCGATTAGAATTCAGAGCAAATTATGTATCTAGTTTATTTGTGAATAGTTTATTATATAAACACTTAAAACTGGACAAAATATTGATAACACTTTTATAGAAGTTGCCGAGACATGGATAAATTGTTTTGGCTCCACACCACTCCATATGTCTGACCTGTGGCGCCAACAATGCCATTATTTGAATAATATAAGTATTATTTGCAGCTATACAAAACGTACAAAGTAACTTGTATAATTATTAGAGGTATGTACTAATTATTATGAAGTCTCTGCAAGTTTAAATCTTTTAAATATATATATCATATTATCATATCATCATAAATAATATAATCTTTTCGGGTCTTTTAATAAAATAAGGCAAATAGTACATCATGGAGGCGAGAGAATTGTCAGCTCATTGAACAAAGTTCGGCACGGTCCGTCCGATTGTTCCCCGAATTGCTGGCGTTTTTCAACACATTCCTATATTCTTACGATATATTTTATTGTATAAACGACACACGCACAGCATGCCATACATGGTGCATGAAAAATATAAACTTCAATGTTTTTATTACACGTTGTCTTTATCAATTGGTATAATATCATATATACATCACATCAATGAACTTTTACATAATTACTTCACTATTGGAAAACTGTCACCTGATCAATCATGGCCTTATAATATATTATAATTGTAATATTCTATCAATTGTCAATTTAATCATTTAAACCGTTCATATTATATTTAAAACATTGTTAAATAATAATTCCGCCCCTTACGCAGTTAGTATTATATATAATAACGTAGGTTCATTTTAATTAAGTCAACTTGTTCAAATGACACTTTATGACGAACTATTCAGACTAATAAAATATTATCCGTGCAATTATCATCTATAGTGAGACTTAAACCATTTTATAATCCCTATATATGCAATCACAATACTGGCTCCTCATTATTAAATGTCATATTAGGAATCAAAACAATTAAGATTAACATCTTAACGAGTAGGTGTCAGCAATTTAACACACTAACTTCGAAGTCGTGGCCGAATAAATGTTATACAAAACAAATCTACGTCATCGTATATCGGCAATTGGCATGATTCGATTAAAACATTTACTTCAATAACTAAGCTCTAGTAATATATCTAATATAGGTAAATTTATATTATAGTAATTGAAATTAAATCTTTTTTTGAAGCTTTCTGTTTTGATATTAATAAATAGTTATAGGTATTGCAATTCTTAAAGAACAGCCTGTAGCTGATATCTATAACAAAACAGACCGCGCGTCGCTAAAGGTTCCCGGAGACTATTTTTTTCTTAAAATCGAACGACAAAACGATGAATGAACGTTTCGTTGAATGAAATTCCAACGTTACTTAGCGCCTGCTCATAAAAAAATGAATAGACTTCCTTTTCTTATAGTATTTTCAAACAATCGTAACAGGTATCATGTTTAAATACGTACGACATTTAGTTCGACTTAAACGCCACTATTGGTAACAATAAATCAACAATAAATCTTAGTTATGGTATTTAAGATGAAATGTTACCTTTCCATTTTAAGGTGGTCTTTTTTATCTCCAAAAGTCTATAGTATTAGCTTCCGCAGCGGTTTCTGTGTAATTAGTTAACATGACACCACAAACAAGCACACAAAGAAACGTCTAACTTATAGCACTTCTTTAAGGGATTAAAATAAAACCATCTACCTTGTTTCATTGTTGCCTTGAGAGGAAAAGAAAATGTGTTTCTAAGATCTCGAAATATATTTGATAACCTAGAATAATGTTCACAAAATGTATTTTAGAAACATCGGCACATACTAACATTGAATGTTGAAGAAGATCGGCAATTCAATTATATCTCTAGGAAGCTATAAAAGCAATCTATCTATAAATTAATCATCAATAGAGGTATATTGTGCCTAGAAGAAACGCACGTGCTAAATTGAAATACTCTGTTTGGGTATTATCAATACGTTTGGATGTGGTCCAGTTTCATATCGATGCATTTAAACGCTCGCCAGTCCGACTATAAACGTTTTATTGACACGCTTTGAATACAATTTCAGATATTATATATATAATAGTATTTCTGCACAGAGGAGTGTTACTGAGCGACAGATGAATTGGCTTCATTGCCAATCATCTTTGAAGCAGCTTCGATACGCTAAAAATCCGTTGGGCTACAGAAAGTAACATATTTTTCAGAATTGCAATGTTTGTGATCAGGTAAATTAGAAGATTGTAAATAAATATATGCACTTATTTCGTTAAAATTTTCCTGTTACAACAGTAATTATAGTATTTCTAATTTTTGAGTATCTTTTTCATTGAAAATCACGTAGCGTATGTTCGTTAGAAACATTTCAAAGCACCACGAAGCAATCGAGTTGGTTGAAATTGTTAAAAATGCAATAGCACGACACCTACACCGCGTCGCCTACGTTTCGAGAATGGCTCGGATGCGAGTTTCTATAGCGATGCCATAAGCTCCAATCTATATTCTATAGCCATTCACTATTGTGAGGGAAGCACAAAATATGGGCGGAAGTATGATTTGATATCTGACACTGATCGATGAAATACTTTTCACATCACAAAGCTCCTTTTATCGTGGACGAGCACACGAAACAGATAATTTATTTGATAATAATATCTAATATGACCCAATAAATTTCAAACATGTTGCGCTGCATTTCAATTTAAATATATAAAGTATAATAAGATTCATATTTGTAAATAGAGTTGTTAATTGTTTATGTGTATTTCCATAATTGTAATTGCATGTTGGTCCAAATCTGTAACGGCCATGGTATCCGAGGTGCCTTCGTCATGTTCATTCGTTTGAACGTAGGAAGTAGAAGATCTATCGGTGCCTTTCGTTTGTAAATAGAACTAGGAAACTTATGTATTCTATATTATTAAATCTATAAGTTATAGTGTTGTGTTACAGCGATGGGTAAAATAAATCTTATCGCTAATTGTGATTCTATCATTGTTTTTATATAATTGTCATTTTAAAGCATTCTGCCAGAACTTCTCCTGTATAACAGAAACCTGGATTATAAATTATCTATTTTTCCGTCTATAACACCGATTTTAGCGAATCTATTGTAAGGCAGCATCTGTGGTGGCGCCTGGGACTTGCGCCGGCGCCGAGTGGATAGGTGAGAAAATATCGCCGAATAACTTTGTCTCAAACAGATAGCCCACTTTGACATTATATTATGCCAGTGCCATTGTGACTCTGTGAGAAAATTAATATTCTCATTTAACGAGATTAGAGCTTAACTAAGTCGTTATACGTATATTAAAGACCTATTTTATACTTATCAAACAGGTAGACACTATGTCAAATGTTTTGCAAAGATGTTTGTGGATTTTGCAACAAACTTAAATAAGAGGTTTTAAATTAGGCTTTATATTTTTTCGTATGTTTGGCACGCGATTGTTATTACTTTAGTTATTTGGATAGGAAATAATAATGTCAACTTTACGTTATAACAGAAAATTATATAAATCTACTCACAACTTATGTTTTATGTGTTATTTATTACATTTTTGTGCACTTCGTTGGTTTATCAAAACATAAATATATTTTATGTGGTTATAATTGTAGTACGTTAAGGGAACTACCATAACGAATAGATTGAAGAGTTTTGAGTACTGTCTACTGTTGATGTAAGGTAATGGAATAAGCCGAAACACGTGCAAGGTGTCGCATCTGTGAATACGTTTGATAGTAACGGTCTATGGCATGGAGGCGCGGTGTGTGAGTCATCTTTTTCATTGAGCAGTGGTCCATTGAGGGCGCTCGCGCTCATTACCGCTCCGCCGGCCGGCCCTGCGCACGCTGCTCGCGCTCCTACCGCGAACGACTACACCGACGCACTACCTACGATGTTGCCTCTCATCTCTCGATACAACGTGAGTTTAAACCCACAACTTCCTCTCGAGCGAAGCCTATACAGGTTTTTAATAGCCTTACTTGTATTTCGTAATTTTTTTGTTGCAGGAGATGGTTTCGAAGTCGTGTATCTGGCTAGTCGCAGCGACTCTTTTAGCCGCATGCGGCGTCAGTGCAGGCGTTGGCAGCAAGAGGCCCTTCACACCGACAGATTCCATTTTGGACATAATCGACACTGAACAAGTCGAGCGGATGCTGGCAGCCCGAAGACGAACGGAAGACGCCAACGGTTCCTCCACCTCCTACGTTCAACGCAATGAACTCGGTGAAGGCAGCTCGGAGACTATGGTCGTTTCTATGCCGGAGCAAGATGACGTGACCGAAATACCCAGGGGTACTGCGTTTCGGAATATCTTGAAGTCTTCGAAAAACGCGCTGATCGTGACGAAAAAGGAGTACCTCAAAGAGGATTGGTGTAAAACGGAACAGTTGATTCAAAAAATTCGTGAACCAGGTTGTTTGCAAGCGACGGTGATAAACAATTTCTGTTACGGCCAGTGCAATTCGTTCTACATTCCTAAGAGTCCGCGGCGCCGAGAGAATAACGACGAACGCCCTCCTCCCGCGTTCAAGTCTTGCTCCTTTTGTAAGCCGAAAAAGTTCACGTGGGTCACTGTCACGCTGCGTTGTCCGGGCCAGAACCCCCCGTATAGACGGAAGCGTTTGCAGAAGATCAAACAGTGCAAGTGTTTGCCCGTCGGCGTGAACTGACCGTTGCAGCGTACGTCAGACCCTCCACAGCAGAGGCGGCTCATCCGTCCAGGCCAACGTCTGAGGTGCGGCAAGCATGCGGGGACATCTCAAAGGAGTTCAGCAGATCGACACGAAAATGCGACGGTGACGTGTGAAGATATTGTCACCTGATGTTTCGATACGTTATTAGCACTCGACAGTAAATCGATAGGCTTAGGATTCGATCGTAAGTATTCTATTCGCGTGCTCCCATACGTCAACAGTGATGACGTCATGTGATGCATTAGGCGCTCAGTTTTGTAATGCTATGATTGCAAGTCATCAGGCAAAGCTTTAATTGTCTTCACTGATGCCATTTCATTGGACGCTACAATATATTATGTGACCTTCACGCCGATTATTAAGTGCAAAGGAACGGTGGGAAATCTATGTCTTCAATGGGATAAGTTAATAATGAAAATAGATCGAACCATTATAATGAAAATATGTCATGTGATATTAGCTATAGGATAAAAAGGTGTGAAAAGTGATGATGATATTAAGGCAAGTCACACACGCTTGATTACATAAATCGATCAAAACTAAAAATATTTTAATGACATCTTTATATATATTTTTTAAAGTAGGAATTATTAATGCCAATGTAGTTTTGGCTTTATTATTATAAAATTGTATTTTTATTTAGAATCAAGATGTCGTTATTATTTAAAATTTTAGATTTAACAGACATACCGAATTATTTATGTAGATGTTCATTTAATTTCATTAAGAGAGTCCATGGATTCTCTTTAATAGAATTTTCATTATATTGTAGTATATTAGGTACCTATAAGTAATAGCTGAGGAGCGTAATATTAATTAATATCGATTTCTTACAATTTTATACATCATTCTGTAATATCGTTTTCAGTATGTGTTTTCAATATTGGCAATTTTAAAAACATAATTTGTTCCACGATAATTTATTTAAGAAGTATTAGGGTTGATCCCAGAAGAAAATAAATAATTTGAATTTTAATAACATAACAAAAATACATGATCATCTCTTATGTATTCTACGTAGTCTAGGTGTAGATAAGTCAAAATAGGGGACAGTATTTTGTCATGTTTTTATTATTTAGTAGGAGTTCCGATTAGTCTACAATGCCAGAGGCTTAGGAACCTACTCATTAGCCTTGTAAAGTTTAACATTGTTCTAAAGTAGATTATTAAAAGTGTTTAGTAATTAAACTTTTAGTATAGGATTTAAACTATTGTTGAATCTGGCTGTTAATCACGTTACGTACCCATTTTAAACAAAAATGTCAAAAACCATCGAAATATTTTTTAATAAAGCACTAAACAATTTTTAGTGAAGAAATCAACAAAATGTACTAGGCACCTATAGATATAATAATTAAAAAATATTTTGATAATAAACGTCTAATTTTTTTACAATGTCGTTTTATTTCCTCTTTATTTTAAAGTATAATGTATTTTTGATATTATTGACAACGCATTTCATTCGCTAATATTATAATTTGTCAAATCTCTGAGCTTTGATTGTTCAAATATACATTTTATTAACACTTTAACCTGAATCAAACAAGTTGATGATCGTTGATTATCTATTACACATCTGTACTGTTATCCGACATATAATAAAAGAGTTTTTCATATTTCATAACCTGACCTACTAAAAAAGAGCGATACTTTCCCTTAAAACTCGGTAACGCACCTGCGGTCCTGCAAGGGCTAGCCCTGGGCGGTGAACAGTTTATCCTGGGTGAGCCTCCTGCTCGTTTGCCACCGTTTCCATAAAAAAAAACACTAGGTTAACTTACCTTATAAAATTAGAATAAACTTATATTGTCGCAATAGATATTTAATTTTTTTTTAATGTCATTGTTCAAAAATATGAATTTTGAAGTCCATAAATTATATTCTACAGACGTTTTACATAAAATCAATAAATTTTATTTAATATCTCAAAATAATAATTATATATTTACTGGTAAATAAAACATCTGTTACACATTGTAATTATAGTTTATTTTGAAAGATTAGTAATACGATGCAACCTCATGAAAAATAGTTTTTGCTCTCCGTTCATCATATTCATAAAGTAATTACAAAACATTTACTAAAATAAGGAAAGCAAAGATGTGATAAATATATGCCATGTGCGCGATTTTATATAATTTTAATTGTAAACTAGATTAAAAGACAAACTAACGTTATTTTGAGCATAATTAGTATCAATATATTTTCATACAATTTGAAAGGGCTTAGTGGAGTCTTTAGAGGCTACGAATATACGCAAAATACCATATCTGTAATTCAAACAAATTATCGTAAAGCTCTGAAATAAGCGCGACGATATTTCTTTGCTTGTACATATTTTTTATGCTTATCACTTGAAGAAGTTTGTGAAATTTACGTCTTACATAATCAAGTACCAGATTATAGATGGAACATCACCTCAATAACATATTCTTTAGTGTTATAAAAACTGTGCTTTCGTTTTTACTCAATAATAACGTTAATCTGTAATGTTACCTACACATACGTACTTATGTCTAATATATCGATATTAAGTAATGGTAATATACTTTTTATTAAAAATAGGTATCCTTATAACTAATTTACAAAATGTTAAACTGCCCTTAAGGATTTCGAATTTGAATACACAGTTCAGTTGGTGGTAGATCCCAGATTGAAATGTATTTATGTAAATATATTGTTTTTTATTATCATGATGGTTAGAATGTTAGTGAAATGGCAGGCTCTTAAACTACAATGACAATAAGAAGATAACAAGAAGCTGAATAAAATGGCACGAGAAAACCTTTCACCGTTTGATTTTAATGTTTCAACCTGCTGAATTAACTTGTAATTTTTTGCTTTTCTTCTTTATACCTTATCAAATCTAGATATTTGGCGACTAAGCCTACAAAACGACTACATTAAAACGAGGGATGAAAGAAGTCCGTTACAAAAAGTACAGCTCTTATTATATAAAAATCGAGGACTTAGGATTAAATCGCGAAACCACTGACATCCCGACAAACCGTTCGTTTTCTTGCGAAACCTATGCAAAATTATAAATAGGATATACTTAACAAGGTACACACAAAGCAAGTACAAGTATTCATGAAAGTGATAAGGGTTTAATCTTAGCATAAGAGTCATACTTTTGCTCGTTCAACCCTCGCAAAATAAAAAATCTTTGGTAACTGCCCTTTCTTTGAATGTACAGAATATCAACTATGAAGATACGCTTACCTTAGAGGTTGTAAATGTTATACAATTACACTAATATACATTTTTTAAACTACTCATTTGTAAGACTTGGCATGACCTTTTCAATATACAATTATAGTTACAAAAAATACAAGTAGATAAGCTAAATATTTAAATATATTGTATTGTTTACATATTCAATTCCGTTTCAATTCTTATTTTGACATTTTCCGACTCACAGCTTTCCTATAAAGCGGGCTTATCCACCTTGTACATATTTATATATTACATTAAGTATAAACGTTTACGAAACTTCACAGAAATACTTGTTATTAAACCGACAGTAAGTGATTAATAAGTGTATCACGTAAATAACGTAACTAATTTGAAAAATAAAGCTTCTTAAAAACTTTTTTATCAGCCCATAGAGGTATTTTGGTTTGTAACTATGGTAACTGGATGTATTATTTAATTACTTAGAATATGTACGAGCAAAGGCATTAGCGGCACAAATCACAATACAACATAGGGAAAAATCATTGTTCGTAAATGAATCATCACATAATTCGAGTCTACTACAGTAATTTAGATATAATTTACGCAAATATGAAAAAGGTTGGCAATTAAACTTAAGCGGATTCTAAACAGTGGATTAAGAAATAATCGCCATAATATGTCTATTTTGATATTTTCTAGCAAAATATTTTTGATGGATAACAATAAACAGATCTACCAATAAAGTAGGATTTCAAGATGTTGAAAGTGGGAATAAATTATTTATTTTTTTACTTAGATTAAAATGTTGTTTTAACTTTTACTAGTTATCCTACTATTTACTTGATTAGGAATGAATCGTTTGTTCACTTAGAGGAACTAGGTGACTCTGAACTTTCGAGACCTTTCTTAATATTAAATATTATTTAATTTTTATATTGCATGAAATCTATATTTTATTCACAAAATTTTTAAATAATGTTAGAAAAGAACGAAGTAAATTATTATAAAAACTATTAATATTGATTGTACTCAAAATATTTAAGTTTAACTAATTTTAGCTATATTAGAATACAAACACTTACTACTTATTTACATACTACGGGTTTGACTAGATTTGCTTCGAAAAATCTTTTGTATATGTACATAACTTATTATTCTCTTAAAACTACGTTTAATATATTATATGACATAGTTTCAATAATTTGAATAAGACAAGATACAGTTCTAAAGCACAAGACACGTTAAGCAGATATGTTTATTTTATGAAGAAATATTTTATTTTTCATTCTGATAGTTATATAGAGATTTAAAGATACTAAACGCTAAACACATTTAAATAGATAAAAAATTAGCAACAAATTTTGAAGAAGTTAGAGTTCAACAAGGAGAAAAGATATCAAGTCTAATAAATAAAACAATGTAAATAGAAGGATATAGTTTTTAAAGAGTAGGTTAAATAGAAAAATAGAAAGTCAGCGAAAGCCTGATACGTTAAGAGTTCCCATATGCATGCTATATATTATCACGGCTTTACTTTTGACAACACCTAAGTAATCTACTTAATTTTGTCTTTATTTACATTTGTTTGAGCGCACTTTGACACTTATTGGTAACTCTGATAGATTTCGTGTTTCATACATTTTTTAACTTTGGCAAGCTCATAAATTGTTTAATTTGAGTCAACGTTACTTTCTTGAAAGCTTTCATACAGTCCGAAAATAAGTCACACAATGACCTTTTTGGGACGAAAATTGCAGATACTCAACGTTATTTAGCATGTATATGCAATGAGAAAAATGTGAAATAAAAATATAAAACTTTTTATCCCAGAATAGAGATAAACGACTACATGTATACGAAGTTAATATCGATGAACCATAATAGTTCCTCAATAACATTTTACCACAAATTCGCTATAGCAGTATTATAGGATAAATATTTTACGCCGTTAGGTAGTAATAAACTTTTACTGGTTATATTTATTTTTCTCCAATTCAAATTATGGAAACTTTACATGTGGTTTATGTAGATCATTTATACTCAATGAAATATTAATTTTAGTTAATCTTCTATATTTTCAAATAAATGAAGCTTAAAACTCCATCATTTTTTTAAAATTAAACTTGACTAGTTGTTGTGATAATTTAGAACTCTGGTTGGAGATAGAGTCAAAAATAAGTGTCAAAATATGTTAGTTGTTGAAATTTGTTATATACTAGATATTATATCTTTGATACCTAAGGAAGACACATATTCGGGGTTATAATAAACTAATTTACTCATTAAACAGTTGAAATAGTTATACTACTGATAATTACGTGATTGTCACCGATTTATATTCATTTACATATATACAAAGAAAACATCTTCATATACATTAATTATAATAGCTGCACATTTAAAATCTCAATTAATGCGGACACACTGCCCCGCTCTTAAGGCGTTATCGTAGCGACTAAAAACATTACAAAAGTTCTAAATGCCGCTCTATTCCATATTAACGTCAAATATACAGAGGTATAGCTTTGTGAATACGTAGTCTATTAAAAATTACAAGAATATAAATTGCTAAAAATACAATAAAATTTCATCTAATATCATCAGATACCAAATGATAAAGGTTTATATATAATAATTTATATACAAAGGCCTTCGAATTTATATCGTTCTGTATTTATAATAAATATTATATAGTTTAAAAAAAAGAATATTTAATTCTACTGTTGAAAATAAACATGATAAGTTTCACATGTAAAGGTCAATGGAATTGGAAAAAAAATTATTATATATAGTAAAATTTCTAAATAAGGGTGATACATAAATTGTTTATCTACCACAAAACACATTATTTTAATGCTTTTATATTTATTATTGTTCTATTTTGTGAATCACTTGTCTATTAGAACTTTTTACATGTAGAGCCTAAATCTTATTACGTGTATCAACAATAGACTGAACGATAAAAACTGTTTGTTGTATCTTAAATTGAGAATATTAAATATGTTGTTTACTTGTTTCTATTTATGATGAGTTTCCAAAATTATTACTCAGCTTGTGCCAAATTGCAAATAGATCTTTCTATAAGTTTGGCGCTTAACATTAGTTTTATAACAGATTTTTATATTATGGTTAAATGTCAATATTATTAAGCAATACACGAGATAAATTATGATTTAAATTAAATCTGAAACTGATAAATATACCATAGATAGTCTTTCTATGTAGATGTTTTTCAAAAGTATCGCTAGTTAGAACAGATGTACTGTTCAAAGATTGTATGTTTAGATTATATATTTAAGTATATCTTAAAATTTGCTTTTTTTGATTTTAACGTTCCAAGTTGCATTTTCCATGTTCATTATATATAAAACTTGAGGTAAACCACTATAATACTAATAAGGTAAAACTATACATTTAATTACTTATAATATAAATGGGGTAACATGATGATTGTCTATACAGTAAG
>JAAAKR030317104.1:31931-44101 GCA_010014985.3 Delias pasithoe
TTCTGTATAGCTTTTTATTTTCATTTATAGTCTTCTTTAGTTACGATTTCATGGTGAAAACTTTGGATTTTTTTCCTTTAAATTATAATTGTAAGTAATTTTAATTTAATTTTTTTATATTCTAACGAAATTGGTTTTCGATTGTGGTAAAAATAATTTAAAAGAAACCTTCGGCTACTATCTTCAGTTATAATGACAACGTACCTCATGTAGCTAATGGTATTTCCCAAAGTTTTCCTCTCAAGTATAAGATATAAAAAAAATATATTCCTACTTTTTAATATATACTTCTTATGATCTTACAATAAAATTTTTATAAAGTGTAAAATCTTAGATACTGATAAATTGAATATCACATGATACATATTATACTAAAATATTAATTATTTTTGTATATTTCCTGAGAATATATTGTTTATTTTCATATATATCTTGCTTTTTGTAAGTAGCGCCACCTTTTAAATTAACTAAGAACTACAAAATATTCCATGGCTTATTCATATAACTTATAGAGTGGGTTGTTGTTAATTTTATTCATAGGTATTGTAACTTGTAGATGTCACTTAAAAATAAAAAAATATTTATGCTGATTAGACATATTTTGGAAAATATTTAGCATTAAATAGAAAATATAATAAAAGTACGATAAATTTTTCATGATATTTTTATTATTTAATTAGAAAATCAATTCTTCAACAAATATTAATAATTAATTTAAAATACATTTCTCTACCTTATTTCGCTTAAATACAAACTAGATGTCATTCATAATAACTGAAGCTATTATTGGCTTTGGATAATAAAATTCGTAATTATTATTTGGTTATTAATATATTAGAGCAACGAGGCGATAGTGTTAACTTTTACACCAAATGAAAGTAAAAAGCTTATTTTAAATATTCCATTTAAACATGAATTTTGAACATGGACTCCATATTATTTATTAGTTAACTCCCAATGCTAATCAGAGATCGAACTTCTACAAAGTGATTTATAGATTTTATTTATAAAAAATAAAACTCAATATATCGATTGTGATTGTTTAGATTATGATTTATAACAATGGGGCTAAAATGCAAAGCTTCAAATAGTAAACTAATTTATTATAAAAGGATTTTTTGAAGTTGACGGATTTTTAAATAAAATAGAATAACGTAAGTCATTTTGATTTAACTAAAGTTGGGTTAATAAAACTCGCCATCCAGATTGCAGAGAATACTTAAAACAAAAGAATAATCTCGCACTGGACTCTACAGAAGCTGTGCTAGTAATTGTTACGTCAGATGTTTTACCTGCTTATTTATGAGCTGCGTAGACGTAGAAATTTGCAATGTGTAGAATAAACAAGAGCTATTTGTATGACGCAGGCGGCATTTATAAAAGCACCTTCGTAAAGGGGAAAGAAAAATTCAAAAGAGTATGTGTTAGTGTTGTCAGTTGGAAAAGTTTGTACAGAATTATGCACTTGAAGAAAGTGCTTCCAGTAAATAAAACCCTTTTTAAGAAATCCTCAATTTATTTAAACTTCTTTAAAACTAATTGACGTATGTACATACAACAGAAGAAGTTATCATTTGTTGTAATAAAGCACAAAGCTCGAGATAACTCCTTTGGCTGAAAATTATAAATCCCATGACACAGGCAACGAAATTGCGAACTCCATTATGTTATAAGCTTATGCTCTGTGTAACGTACTCATAACACGTACGACTCTTTTTTATTAATAATTCTTCTTACTTCCTTATTCTCATAATAAAATAATTTTTAATTCAATACTCGACTCGATTGACTTTTCAATATCCATATAATATACATAACAATGGAATAGACGAAAAAACGAGGTAAACCAGTCCAGATGTTTAGAGATCATTATCGTCCAACAGACCGGAAAGCGCAGCGTGGGACGTCCACCCACAAGATGGACAGACGACCTTTCAAAGGTCGCCGGAAGACGCAGGATGCGGGTCGCTTCGGATAGGTATGCGTGGAGGTCCAAAAGGGAGGCCTATGTCCAGCAGTGGACGTCTTGCGGCTGAGAAGTTGATAATCGTCCATGGACACGCCACACTTGCCGACTTTTTATGAATTTTATGAAGTATAACTAAGTGGGTTTCCGGTAACCTCAGTAACTCAGCGAAACAAGTACTATTTCACACTGGTATTCTGTGAGCTTGTGGTACTCCAGACTAGCCATCTAATCAGCGCGTCCACATGGCTTTGACACGGGTAATTTTCTTCAATAATGAAAATGACTTATTAACATTTCATATATTGAAATTAAATAACATTCACTTGTTTACGGAAAGTATTAGGTAATTTTATTTTAAGCTTAGAAATCCAAAGTGCTGTTCAAATACGTAAGCGTTTATAACATCTATAAACATTTTATACAACTATTAAACTCGCTCAGAGTAAACGTTTTATTACTAGAACTCTCTGTAGTGAAATGTTTCAATATATCGATATGAAAGTAGTCTTAAGATTTGTGTTCATAGACAGGACTTCAACTTTGATTATTTTAACCTAAAATAAGATTCATATTTTCTTTATTAATATAATAACATGATTCAATCCTAGTTATAATTGAATCATGTTTTTATTACATCAGCTGGTAATAAAAGATACGCTTGTAATTATATATTACAAAAAATACAGATTATTTAAAACTCATGCAATTCTTAGTTATACAAGAATATCTCATGAAATAAACAATTAATTTTGGCTTCCTCATTTAGGTGCTACAACGCCACAGTTATACACGTACATGCAGATATACATATATGTTAAACTATACAAGGTCAGTTTTTCGTTTTCATAACAAATTATCATCAAGGGACAGGGGAGCTACATACAATGTTTATGTAGCTTCTGTCCCTTTGTTAATAATATGTTTATTAACTTTGGTGTTTCAAATAGCAAGTGATATTACAAGTAAAGCTACAATTATAAAAAAAATGTCGTATACAATCCCTATTTTATTCATTGAATTTTTCCGTATCAAATATCATCGTATTTTCTAAAATTTATATAGAAATATGTTATACTAGTCGACTCGATATACGTCGCCCTGCTCAGTACACCACCAACCGCGTCCCACTTAAGTGTCATTTTTTTATTATACTTTGGTCAATTTACACAATATCATAAATCATAGCCTTCGCGTTATTCTGATGTATATATATATATACTATTGAAAAGTTTCATTAAAATCCGTTCTGTAGTTTTTGCTTGACGGAGTAACAAAGATCCATCCATCAATACTTAGAAACATTAGCGTTCATAATATAAATAGGATCTGTAGTATGTAAATTTTTGAAGAAAATGAGGATTGTCGGCAAGCAGTTACCCAACATGAGAAATGGTTCGTTTGAGAGGGTACAAGATTACATGCAAAATAGGCGCTCTCACGTCGAGTTGTGGAAAACAGCCCGTTTTACCTTACCGTACCATCGAGGGTATAAGAGTATTCACAGCCACCGTATTGTATTCAGTTCTAAACGTTATAAAACAATCTGTTTAAGCAAATTTTCATACCACGTTTGTTCTAATTATACGTTCCAATTAATTCACATCAAACCACTAACCGTCTTTTATGTAAATGAAGTTATTTTGGCCGCCGGCAGAACCACTATCGGGTTCCAATAATTATCGAATAAAGGGACTAAGTATCGTCCGTTAGTCACTTAGTAATATAATTCTTATTCTTTAGTTTTAAAATTATTTAATACTGAAAATTACATAAGATAATCGTTTTAAAAAGGACTGTTTTGTTTTAAAAAAACTATGGAAACCGTTTAGTCGTACTTTGGCTTAGTATACCATTTGATATTGATTATAATATTAAAACATTTTCATCCCTGCGACTACAGAAGCACCTATATGCCTTCATTTTGTTGTTAAACATGTAAACTTGGCAGAAAACCATTGAAGTAGAAGTTCACCTCAGGCAGAATCCTTTGTTATACCTGTTAGTGGTGGACCCTTCCTGAGAACGTTTCAACTCATTGTTTCAATTGTTTAATTATTTTTCCATATTGTGCATGTTTGAATTTTTCTCTAGAGTGAGGTTTCAAATATTGAAAAAATTGACCGAATTCCAATGAAATAATCCAATTTGTTCTTGTAACACGATCTTTATGAAAATTATCCTTAAGCCTGACAAGTTGAAACTTTTAACTCCACAACAAAACCTAGTTTTCAATGATAATTTGATGATATTGCCCAAAAACCAATTTATACAAAGTGAATAACTATGATAGAGATTTGAGAGGCTTGGCTTCATTGGGTTAGTTGAACTTTTGATAGTCTAATCCTCTTGTGAATTTTTAAACATAAAAATGGACTTATATACTCTAGTTTTATTTCAAGCCAAGTTTTTTTTTAAATTTACTCTTTAATCAATTTTTTATTTACGAGTGCTTTAAAAAATTAACTTTAATACTATGGTTTGCATAAACCACCCTAATCAGTGCTCCAGGATGGCTCTCCCACGGGAGTAACAGTGTTAAGACCGACCGGGGCTCGAACCCGTTACTTCTTGCGTCGTAATAGCCTTCCTTATAAGACCACTTAGCTACGACGTAGCATCGTGCTTGTGAACATAGTCAGCAAAATGGATACCCAACTGAGCTTATGAGCAATTCCCCAGATTCGGATGCGTTCTTGAACAACCTGTCAACTTAGATTCAAATGATGTTCATAACCATTTTGATATTGATTTAAATGTCTATCTGAAGTAGATTTGACGTAGATTTTATCTCTTTATATTTTTACGTCTCGACTGTAAATCTTTATATTGACTTATTACAACTGGAAAAGATAAGCAGACCTTAACATTGGCATATACAGTTTTCTCGATTTGACGAAACTTAAACGTTTTATAATCGCATTTATGTAGTAAATTTTATGTTTCATCCGTGTGTCATTCCCAAAACTGCTTCATAAGATTCGGTCCCGGGGACAGGGCTATAAAATATGAATATAAACTATAAAATGATTTACGGTTTCATGATCCATAGATAGATATTAAATAAGGGATAGTTGGGGATGCATTGCATTTACCTCTTAGAAAATAAAATAAAAAGTTTTTTTAAATATTATTTTAATTGGATTATAAATAAAACTTTAGAAATTTACTTAATATGTACAATTTTTCCCTTCAAATAATAAATTTTACCTTCACGTAAATATTCAAGATACCAGCGACTTCTTTATTAAAATTGATGAGATAAGGTTTTATTAATATTGTATCTCAACATAATTCTTTCTAAGAATGTTACGTTACCAAATATGTATAACTGCTTAAAATAATATAATTAAAATATTATAATATATAGATTATATGTATACAAAAAATAGGTTACAGATATAAGTAAGCAGAAATATGTGAAGCAAAGCAAAACATTTTAATGATTTTAAGTCTCAAATTAAATAAATTACACTAAGAAAAGAACTTTTAAGATGATTACTAAGAGTTATCTTTCGGCGGCCTTTAGAAAATAAATTTGGAGCGAGAAGCGTCATTCCATTAAACGTAGAGAGGGTTGAGAGTGCTCCAACACTTGTCGCAACCCAGTCATTTGCGTTATATTATGTCCTACTTGACAATTCTTCGTACAGTGTGTATCTTTTCTGATAACTAGATTTCAAAGCGTCGTGAAGTCGCGTGATATATTTACAACCATTGATAGTATTATACAAAAAGTTTTGGTTCTAAAATATGTTAGGAAAATTCTGTCTCATTTCTTTAGTCAAAAAAGTCAGTGAGGAAGAAGCAATTGTTCCACAGAAGCGTGTCAAAGTTTTAGACAGTATAGCTTGCTTATTGGTTGTATTAAAAACAATACATTTTTTTTTGTCGAACGTATGATTTATATATTTACAGATTGTTACAAATAAAGACAACACCATGAGGAATTTGCTAAAACAAATTCTATTACAAAGCCAAGTGATTATGTGTTAGCTTATGCGTACATCTGCTTAAACGTTACTAAATATATTTACATTAGCACACTAAATAAAGCCTTGTTTTCGTACCCTCAAGTGTATATTGGAATACAAAATTATTCAACCTCTTTAGCGTGTGCGTTATTGTAAATTATTGGGGTGAACGGGCTGCTTGGTGTAAGTTTATTATTTATGTTATATAGATTAGCATACTTTTCACTTGTTTTGTTGATGTTTCATATTGGTAAGTACAAGTATTAAATTTTAACTTTATTTAATTCAATTTATATTTTTAATAAAAGCAACATAACATTCACAGTTTGAATCTTCAAATACCAAAATGCTCAGTTAACCTCTTTCTAATTTTTATATATTATAAACATGGAACTTAAAGAATACTTATAATATATATAGCTTTTATTAAATTTCTGCACAAAAACGGTTAACTTATTATATAAGAATTTAGCTCATAACATTTTATATTCTTATAATTAAATTTATGTAAATTGCAGTAAAATTAGGCTTCTTTTTCTGTTTTAACAACGTCAATCATCTGATCAATTATATACCTATATCTATAACTGAAATATTTGTTTATTATCCCCAGAAATGAAACCACGTAGCACACATGCATGTACAAAACTAAAGAAGGGAAATATAACTTTGAAATATATCGATTAACATCTACTTTATTTCAAATACTCTACCGACAAGGTTTTTAATTGTAAGAGTTTTAAAGAAATAGTTGGCCATAGCAAGTTAATTTAATCCATTTCTACAAGTGTCCTTACTCGCTGGAAAGTTAGACACGTTTAGTGATGTTTTTAAGTGAAAATATTTTTGAAATTCTTATAAAATTTATTTAAACATTACTTTAACCCATTCAAACCAACTTGCATGAATCTTGTCCATAAATAATGATTAAACTATACATAATAATATAGAAGAAAACAGAAAGTAATAAATACACATTCACATAACTGATAATAATTAATATAATCGCTTATGTATTTAGTTTCATGACTCCTTTATTGAAACTCGAGGTGCAAGTTTGGAGACTAAACTCAGATTAATTACCTATTTCATTGAACTACAGGTGTAAATCGAGAAAATTACATTGGAAGTTTTCAATTTCCACCCAGCAATATGTTACATTCATACAACGTTTCACACTCAAAGAAGAATTTTTCTCATACGAAATGGAACTCCGACTAAAGGAATTTAAGTTTCGCGTTCACTCCTTTGCTAGTTTCAAACTACATTTCATGAAAATCAATGGTGATAAGTTGCAATTTTTTAAAGTAGGTAGATACTAAAAGTAGTTTGCTTCGAATAGAGGTATTTGAGAAGACAGATCATGACCGTTGTTCTAAAGTTGAAGCTGTAGGCTATTCCTGATATTTTATGGAATTACATTTATAATCGAAGCATATGTTGACGTATTAATTGGGCTGACCCATCCGGAGTGGTACCACGGGCCAATGAATATCAGCGTGAAACAATACACACTTGTACTGTGTTTCGCAAGTGAGTGAGAATATCGTAGGCCCATGAAATTATATCGCTCAAGCGGTGTAAAAAATCGGCAACAAAAGCGTGAAATTCGGCGTAGTTGTAAACTCTTAGCTTACAAGAGACCCGCCTGCTCCGTTGCTTGCTATACGTTTTTTTAATTGAATATCTCGCTGTATGGCCTTTCCAGCTTAAGCTTGCTATACGTTAAAATAACTCTTTTACCATGTTTTTGATAACGTTTGTTTGAGAAGTGAACGTTGATAAGTAGCTCAATTAGCAATAAGAACTCTTATAAAAATATTTGACGTTACCGTAATGTCAAAGGATACGCAACCTCACGGTCAAAATTGTAAAATCAATGGTTATTTTTATTACAACTTTGTTATGAGAAAGTGAAGGACGGGAGCAAAATTCAATTTACTTTCCATGAGCTGGGAATATGCAATGCAAATGGGGGAAATTTTATCGCAAAATTGAGAATCTCCTGATTCTGTAGGTATTTCGGTAAGCTGTTGGAGATGAATATTTTAAAAAATGTAATGGAAATATGGGATTTTGAATTTTTTTAGATATTAATTATTCAATGTAAATTTCCATAAATGTCTCTATCGATTCAAGTCTTCTCAAATTATTCTATAATTATATAATATTTAACTTTTTGTATTTAACAATACCGAAAAATGGGGAATAGTACTTTAAGTCTAAGAGGTTATAGGTCTGTCCGAAGCTCTGCTAGATCAATTTCGATGCAGTTTTTATTTGAGAGTTTAATTGATCCAGATATTTTATACAAATGTATAATGTTTCTTTGTTAATGAGATAACTTTTTCGTAGTATTCATCATGTCAAAGCTTTTGATTTGAATTCCAGTACTTTAGTATTTACATGGCGTCAACTGTTGGTTGCATCATTCGACCAATGCATTCAGTATTTGAGAGATGTCCAACATGCTTCAACATTGATCTACATCGATTCCACCTGAATCAAATGATGTCTATCTGGCTACAAATATCTGTGCAACTGTTAGTTTATATACAAGGTTCCTATTTCCCTAAATATATTATAATACCGTTATATATATTGTATTTCTAGAAAGGAGGGTACGTCTTTATAAATGGCCGACACGACATTAGTGGATCAATTGACTATGGGCGGACGACAGGATTATTCTTTGTACCTCGATTTGCCTTATTAAGAATAACATTATACTGTTATCCTAATTTGGATTTAGTACCAAAAACATACGAATGCTCAAAAAGAGTAAAAAATAACTAGACGTTAATTCCAATAACGCCTTATTGTTTTTACATAAATTAAAATAATATTGTTGAAAGAGTAAAATTTTCAAATGTTTTGAAATCTTCGGTCATGCTTCTCAATTAAAAGTCACATTTATTTTATAAAAATTTTGTTCGAGTATTTTGAAAACAGTCGTTATATTTCAATATTTCATTGTTATACAACAGCTGTCCTCGTAGCACCTGCTCATCGTGGCTACGATATTCGTATTCTATTTTCATGTATGATCATTTTAGAAATTAATTGTATAAAATTCATTTAATGTATTTTCAACTTTTGTTAATTCTTAATCAAAACTTTCATTAACGGCAGAAAGACTTGATAAACTGTCTTTAAATGATTCAATTAGATATTTATGTAGAATTAAATTATATAACACAATTTCTTCTTTTTTATAAGGTTTCTCAATACAAAAAATACCTTACTTTACTTTTCAGTTACGTACGTTCTTAAAATCCGTTACAAATTATGTAAGTTACACAAAACTATGAAAATATATACTATGTCTTCAGTCTAGCTCCATAATATTATGTTCACAAACTTTTTATTCTTTATAACTATAGGAATGCTAGGTTTGACTTGAAACTACCATACAATTCAAACAATCTTTTATCTTGACTGTCCTGCAGATGAGATAATAAATATTTTCGTCTGTGACAAATGAGAGCTTTATAAATAATAAACACGCCTTCGCTTCAGGAATTTAACGACAACAGTCTACTACTAAGTACAAATTAAAGAATTTTTCGATTAAACTATAGTATTACAGTGACGTTTCTTGTAAACAATATTTAAAATTAAATGATTTTAATGAAACCCCAACGACAATAGAAGTATTATGAAAGTCTTTTAAAATATACTTTATTATTATCTCTATTTAATCTCATAAGACATTCAGAGACACAGAAAAAGGTAATGTGTAACGATAGATACGGAATGGCTATGTTATATTAACAGTAAAAATAATGCAAAGAAATCTAGACGACGTAGTGCCTACAGAGGCCAGTATCGCTTATATACTGATAACAAAACATGGCGCAGGCTACACAAACACCACGTCAAAGAATGTTTGTACGTCGTTCTCTTCGTTGAGATTGGCCGCATGCAAGGAAATGAATTCGACGCGAGCTCCGATTTCTATAGAAGTTATCGATTTTCATTAACGTATGTTATATTGAAGGTAGTTTAAGGCGGGCTTTAAATGTTTTACATGGGGATATATACAATTCAAATTAGAGTATTTAGTATAATTTACTTTGTCAAATGAAATTTCTATAATCATAAAAAGAGTTTCCATACTTTAAAGAACATCTTTAATAACGTTATTTAACTTTCAATCGTTAGGAAATAGAGAGTGAATATCAAATTACACGTAAAATACCTAATTATAATGTTTTCAAATAAAGAAACTTTAATACTAATGCCGATAGTAACATATTAAAGTAGAATTAGGTACCAAAACAGACACATATTGAGAAAAATTTAATCACAGGATATCGAAAATCGATATAAGGCTTTTTATCAAGTTATTATTTATTATTTCACAAAAAATTAAACTAAACCAGAAATAAAATCTATGAAATGTTAATAATTTTAAAGAATAAAACTTAAATTTTAATTGGGTCGCTATTCAATTTTAATTGACTGAATTCTATTTGTAATTGTTAGAATTTCCAGAGCAGATGGGAATAGGCAAACGAATTTTTTTATTTCATTTCCTTTAGTAAAATTTAATCAAAATTAGTAACAATTAAAATGTTCTCCCTGAAATCGATTCTTTTCTACGACATATATGTTGAAGGTTTAGTTTTCCAAACCGAATTTATGTTTGCAACAAATATATATAAATAAAATTTATGAACACTGAACACTTGTTACTGAAGTCGATTGCTAAATATAGTCACCTAAAATTAATTATTTAATGCCTAAAGTGGGTAAGGGCAGATAAATAGAATTAATGGTGTCATAAGTCGAGACTTCCCTGTCCCTATACAAATACAAAGATCAAATGGATTTAAGAGGTCAAATGAGACTTTGGGCTTTAATAGACGCCAAAGTTTGTATAAATTTATACTCTATACTGAACAGATTTTATAGATAGACAATCTAAATAATCGAATACAATATATAATTAACTGATATCAGGAAACGAAGACACAATTTTTTCCACTTAATGTAATATTTTTCAGAGATAAAAGTCAATTCCAAAAGTTTCTTCAAATCTAAAAATGATCTTTATTCATATTTTGACTTAGTAGTAAGACAAGTAGTTAGGCAATATCAAGAATCATTTTTTAAATAGTTACTGTACGTTTATGTTTTTAGTGGTATCTAAAATATGTATGTACATATTGTTATTTCAGATTTGTAGAAAGTATAAACAAATTGAGAACCTGCGATATAATATTGAACAACTATTTGATAGAAATGTTTACAATGCTTTCTACCTCTGCGTTTTGTTGAATTCTCACGCTGTGTAGAGAATCAATTTGAGGGAAAATAAAATATCACTCTGTCAGAACGCGATCGCGTTCATTTGTTGTTATCGTAAAAACGGAGCACTTTATAGTTCACAGTGCTGTCTGTTTTTGCTATTCCAATTTTGAATACAATTTTATCTTTTAATATTTTTACACTGAAAACATTATTTTGCCAAATACAATTTTAAAATGAAACAAACAAAGGGAAAATTGGGTTAATTAATTGGTAGGCATGATATAATATGGAAATGTTACATTATATTATATTTTGTAAAGATACGTATGAAGTAGCAACTTAAGGCTATTGTCTCTTACAATTAATCCTCGAGGATAAACCTTTGGGATACTCATTAGATGTTTGATGCGTGACTGACTACAGAAATAGTTAACAAGTTTCCAAAATTATATTATATTATATTAATTATATTAAATTATATTATATTGAGGTTATAATAAAAACAGAGAAGCGCGTATGCTTTAATCATTTTAGTTATTATAAATAATAAGAAGCACTTGACTATTAACTTGATGTGAACCATTACGGACTCGTATCAAGTTTCAAATTAAACTTGCACAGAACATGCCTCTTGAAGGCTTTAGTTATTTGTCGTCTGCTAATTGGAGACGTGAGACTTAAGTAATGTATTATATTCAATCAGTTTTGTTGGTCAATTGATCACCGTTGGACCTATATGTATCCAAAACATTATTCACAATAAGATAATATAATAGCATAGTTAACGATTTTTAACGTACTATGAACTGAATACGTTTAATAAAATGACAGATATAATAACATACAATCTCCCTTTTATAACGTCCCTGAATTAAACGAGAGAGCCTCGTGAGTTGACAGTCTTGTAAGCTACGTGACTTTTATCGGTACCAGGTACGATACCTGGTAAGTATAATTTGTAAATTGTGTTTGTT